>APFE031349988.1:119904-131308 GCA_000404065.3 Pinus taeda
TAAGTTGTTTTATCAAAACTTCATTTTTAATTATTATGAATAATTTAATTTAAAAATTAGGCATCTATTTCAAATAAAAGGAAAGTCGGTTGTTATCTTCTTACTCAACTTTATTTTTAATTATTATGAATAATTCGACATCTATTTCTGGAGGACGGCAGTCTCAGTTTCAGTGTAGTAATTATGTGTCATGTTTTTTGTGTGTGCATCCTCTGCGGTGCACAGGCTGCCAACTCTTAGATGTACGATAGTTTGAATTTGTACTTATTCTTTTGTTAAAGTATATAGGTTAGATGATATAGTTGTTAAATTATGTAATTTTTAAATGTAGTTTTATTTAGGTTCTCCTTAGGATTGTGTTAAATTAGATAGTGGGGTTGGAATTAGTTACTTGTAAGAAATTATTTCCAATTACTTAATGATGATCATTTTTCAGATTGTTATCGAAAGGGAGTTTATTTTTAGTTTTGAAGGAGTGGTTGGAATTAGTTATTTGTAAGAAATTATTTCCAATTATTTACATTTTCACAATAATGATGATCATTTTTCAGATTGTTATCGAAAGGGAGCTTATTTTTAATTTTGAAGGAGTGGTTGGAATTAGTTACTTGTAAGTAATTATTTCAATTAGTTACGTTTCCACAATAATGAAATTAATTTTTCAGATTGTGAACAAGGCTTCAATTTAAAAAAAAAAATCTTTTTCAGTGAAAATAACACTTTATGAAAGATGACTTTTTGGTGAAAGGTACTCAAATGTGGTACTATAAAAGTTTAGGAGAGTAAAATCATATTAAAAAATCAGTAGCTTACAACAAAATAGCTTTATTTTGCGTCCTTTTCCCTCGCTACCTTGAAAGCCTTCCAATAGGTGCTTGTGTCGCATTTCTTTAACGTTATATGCATATTTAACTAATAATTATAACATTTGTCATGCGTGTCACAGGTTGTGATACATGTTGATGCCCATGCATTACCATTGAAAAGATGACCTTGATAGACTCTACTTGAATGTTTGATTTTTTTTTTTTTATAGAAAATATTATCCACATGCAAAACATCTTTATCTCTGTTGATTTTTTTTGAAAATAATATCCACATGCAAAACATCTTTATCTCTGTTGTTTATTAGTACATTTAAAGTTAAACTTCTAGTTTCTGAATTTTTGTTGTTTGATTTTTTCTCACAAGTAAAGAAGATGGCGGAGATTTTAATGTTTTTGGTAGATGTAATTTAATATGTAGTGGCACTTTTTTTTAGATGTAATTTTAGTGGTAATGCTTTTGGTAGATGTAATTTAATATATAATATAGTAGTGGTAATTTTGTTTTCCTTGTTGATTTTATTTAATTAAATTTTGATGCATTTTCAATAGCATATTAATTTGTTTATTTTAATTTAAATTGAATTTTTTGTTGGAATTAGAATGGAGTTCATAAATAAAATGAAAATGGCAGGATTGTGCACACTCTTAAATGTAAATACTATTTAGATCATCAAAAACGTGTATGTTAATCTACAATCTCTCTCTTGTAAGTAGCAATAACTTAATGCAAGAAAAGAAAAAATATGAAACTTAAATAGATTAGATTAATCTTATACAATCATCCTCTCATAGTTAGCCATAACTTAATGCAACAAAAAAAGAAATAGGAAATCACAATAAATTGTTTGTAATGTGACAGTTTGGACTAAATTGTGGGTTATTTTGACATGATGCTATTATATACTTAGGATTAAGATTCTATTTCAGTAGTTACATAAAATCTTGCTTATGCCTAATACTATTGAAGTGCTAGTAACTTACACTAATAACATTTATTTTAGAAAAAGGGTAAAATTGTTCAAAATTCTTAGATTAACTCAAAGAATGAAGGGTGGATTGATTTTTATATACACGTGTTTAGGTGTTAAAAAGAAGAAAATGTAGATGTAGTTGATTTGAGATTCAATTAATTAAAATGTAAATTAAACTACATCTATATTTTAAACTATATAGAAAGCCCCAGTCTTGATATCAACAATTCTAGATTTCTAAACATTGTGAAATCATTATCTGAAAAAATATCATACAGTGATCAATCTACCATGGTCTACTGTGGATCTTATCCCAATAATTGAACAAGCCAATGTTGCTGCCTTATTTAGTGTAGATAACAAGGCATTCACATGCATGATATTGTTTCGTGCACTTGAGTCTCCAACATGGAATTGTATGTTATGCCCAAGTGATTCAAACAATGAGCCATTGTTGAGAAGTTGAGTAGATGTGGGCTTGGCATTAAAACGCTAGACGTAGAGGATGCTTGATATTCCTCAAAACAATAATATTTATAAAAATATTTGATAACTATTGATAGTATGGTTAAATTTTATAATTTATAAAATGATTATAATTATCATGTTCATGGAACGAACCAGAGTTTGATTTGGAGCGCGCTAAGGAAATCTTCATGGAACCCAAGAGGAGCTTTGTTGATGCCTCTACTTCAGGAAGTAAAGACAAACTGAAGCCAGAAATGGACCCATCAATGCTCACAACATTCCTGGAAACATGCATGAAGCTACTGCATGATAGCAAGGCTGTAAAGGGACTGTAGGAACTCATAAATAAGTGCGCTGGGATCGCACCAGGAGAACCATGCGTAGTACGGAAGCTCAGAAAGCACACGACACAAATGGGAAGGGATATGAGATTGACCACGTAGATTGGAGAATATGAGATGGACCAAGTGATTCTGGATCTAGGATCAGACGCAAACGTCCTGCCGAAGCAAATATGGGAGCACATGGGAAGGCCTACGTTGCAATGGTCTCCTATCCAACTGCATTAGAAAATTGATAGAGCAGGCGTGAATCATAGTGGATATCGAAGGAGATTGCAGGGAATCACAATGGATATCAAAGGAGCAAACGCATTAGCAGATTTCGAAGTAATAGAGATTGTTGATGAAAAAAGTCCATACCCCGTGCTATTAGGAATATATTGGGCTACTGACATGAATGGGGTGATCAATCTGAAGAAGCTCAAAATGATTTTTGAGAGAAAGTCTCTATGCGTAATTGCACCTTTGGACCCTACAAAAGGATCGTGCTACACAAAGCCAGTGCGACGACGATTTGGATTGCATCTACAAGATAACCACACGAGAACAAGACTGGGTGAATCTAACCATCGATGGAAAAATCTCGTGGGAGCGCGAAAGCTCCTACAGATTGGATTCCAATGAAGAGATATAACGATGGCAGAACTGGTTACATGAGGTAACCACGCTGAACTATAACATGATAACGAGCTCGTTGCGCTGCGTATCAACGGAGGTAAGGGATCTGCCTATGTATGATGGGTTAAGTGAGGTGGATGAGTTCTTGAACAGATTTGAAAGAGAAGTGCTAGAACAACAACGTTTCAAAGCTTTGAAATGGGTACTGCACGCTATGCTCGTGAGGTGGTGGGGTATGCACCAAAGAAGTTTTGAGGACTGGAGTGAATGCAGGAGGATGATGCGCATGCAATTTGGGAAGCCTCAGATGCGATTAAAAGTCAAGTATGATGGACAGGATGATCCACGCGCGCATCTCGCAAAATGGATAAAGTTCTATGGGGAAGAGCCACAACTTGAGTGGGTGCACCTGTTTTGTCATACCCTAGATATTATAACCATGAACTGGTATATAGAGATGGAGCTTTGTCATGGAACGAATGAATGGGATCTCTTGCACGAAGGATTCCTGTTAACCTTCATGTTTGAGGATTGTTGGTGGGATACTGTTGATGATGCGCTCCAAGTAGTAAAAGCAGTTATCTTCAAAATAACCTAGGAGCTGATAGAAGTGGTTCATCCTGAATGGGCAACCCAACTAAGCTACATGCTAGAGTGTTACAACGTGAATACTGAAGAAGACGACAAAGATCTGTGGAAAGTTAACATTCCATAAATTGAAGGCTATCGCGAGGTTCAAGGGCCATTGATTGAAGACCCTGACATAACCGCAATAGTAAAGACAAAATAGGTGAACATTGGTAGAAAGACGAACCTAAGTATGCAGCGTTCAGTGACTACTGGGATGACACAACAGTGGATAAGGTCGCTAAGTTACTCCACGAGTACCAGGACTTACTCCTGACCAAGATCATGGACTTAAAAGGAATCGTTAACGATTTAGGGATGATGAAGATCACCTTAAAACCTGACACGAAGCCAGTCGAGCAGAGGCCTTACCGCTTGAATCTGAAGTACAAGTAAAAGGTCCGCATAGAACTAAACAAAATACTCACAGTTGGAATCATTGAGCCAGTGGAAGAATCAGACTGGGTAAGCCCTATGGTAGTACAGGAAAAGAAGTAGAAGGGTGAGATAAGAATATGCATGGACTTCAAAAATTTGAATGATGCATGTGTGCATGACCTATTCCCAACTTTGTTCACAGATGAAGTATTGGAAAATGTCGGCGGATAAGAAGCATATTCTTTTATTGATGGGTTCTCAGGGTACCACCAGATCAAAATCACGCTGGAAGATAGGAGCAAGACCACCTTCATGACTGAGTGGGGTTTCTTTGAATACACTGTTACGTTGTTTGGGTTGAAGAAGGCGCCGACCATCCTTTCGTGCATAAATGTTGCAACATTCAAAGAATATATACACAAATTCTTGGAGGTATATCTGGATGATTTGATTGTATTTGGATTGGTTAAGCACCATGTAGTGAGCTTACGCTTGATGCTGGATACTTTCTGACAACACCAAATCGCGCTGAACCTCAAGAAATGTACATTCCTCATTCCCTTCGGGAACCTGATGGGACACGTGGTCTGCAAATAGGGACTAATGGTAGACCTTGCGAAGATTGTAGTGATTCTAAATTTGGAAGCACCGCGAAGTGTTAAACAGCTCCGCGCTACCCTAGGACATACGAGGTACTACAGGAAGTTCATCGAAAGCTATGCCCAGATCACCACGCCAATGGAGAAAATGTTGAAAAAGGATGTCACGTTCTGCTGGAATGATAATTGCATGAAGAGCCTGGACGTACCAAAAGAGAAATTGGCATTCGCGTCAATCCTAGTCTTCCCAAAATGGGATGTGGAGTTTCATGTCCATGTTGACGCATCGTGTATAGTGCTGGGAGCAGTACTAACAAAGGAGGGTGGAGAGGGCTTCGATCACCCTATCGCGTTCGCAAGTCGCAGGTTGTCTAAAACAGAAAAGAACTATTCCACAACCGAACGCAAGGGGTTGGCTATGGTGTACGTGCTCCAAAAAAATCAGCACTATTTGATAGGGGGACACTTCAAGATGTATACAAACCATTCCACGCTAAAATACTTGGTCAATAAGCCTGTGTTTGGGGGGTGCAAATGCAAGTGGCTCTTATTGTTCCAAGAATATGCTTTTGAGGTCGTTATGAAGCCTGGATGCCTGAATGCAGGACCAGATCACTTGTCGCGAATTGAGGCAGGCAAGGAACTTACTAATTTGGAGAAAGAATTACCTGATGCATAGCTCTTTGTTGTGTGCGTAGCAGATGACCACGTTGAAGATATAATCCACTTTCTGACAATAGGGACCATGCCGAAGGAATACTCCATCTAGCAGAATAAGGAACTAGTGGTGCGCACGACAGATTTTTCTTTCATTGTGGGCAACCTATATAACATGGGCAATGACGAGATACTGCGAAGGTATGTACCTGAATTGGAACGAAGTCAGATCCTCACAGAAGCACATGGGTGCACTACAAGAGGACACTATGCAGGACAAGCAGCCGCATAAAAGATTCTATGCACAGGGTTGTGGTGGCCAACCCTTCATCAAGATTCAACAACACACTGTAAGGCTTGTGATATATGTCAAAGTATAGGTAAACCATCATGGAAAGACGAGATGCCTTTGAATCCACAAATGACGTTGTAGCCCTTCGAAAAGTGTGCAATCGATTTTGTAGGACTTACCAAACCTCAGGGAAAGACGGGTGCAAGATACAATATCACCGCGACAGAGTACCTAACTCGTTGGGCAGAAGCGCAACCGGTCAAAGACTGAATGACCACCATGGCTAAAAAGTTCTTGTTTGAACACGTGTTGACTCGATTTAGATGTTCGAAAATCTTAATGAGCGATCACGGTACACATTTCCTAAATGAAACCATCAGCGTGCTAACAGGAGAGTTCGGGGTGTATCACTAGAAAAGCACACCATATCACCCACAAGCCAATGGGACAATAGAAGCATTTAACAAAATACTGGAGACTGCGCTGACCAAAGTATGCAATGCGCAGTAGAGTGATGGCGATCTACGCGTACCTGGAGTACTATGGGCTTATAGGACAACTTGCAAGAAACTGATGGGATAGGCACCTTTCTGGTTGGTTTATGGTGTGGAAGCTATCATGCCAATGGAGTATATTGTGCCTAGTCTGCGCATAACAGTGCTCATAGGTATGATGGACTGCGAAGCTCTGGAAGAGCGGCTCGCGTAGTTGGAAGAACTTGAAGAGGAACAGTTCCTGGCTGACTTCCATCAACAGGTACAAAAGCACTACGAGAAGGCATGGCATGATCACCATATTAAGTTGCGCACCTTCAAGGTAAATGATTTAGTGTTACTGTATGATAGTAAGTTTGATAAATTCCCAGGAAATTTCAGAATGCATTGGCTAGGACCATACATTGTTAAGGAGGTCATAGATGGAGGTGCGGTATAGCTGGTAAAGCTAAATATAGAGCCTTTCCCAGGAAAAGTGAATGGCAGCCGACTGAATCCCTGCATGGGTGGCCCGACTATCTGACTAGCCGAAAGATGCACAGTCTTCATGCTCCAAGTAGCAAGACAAAGGAGCAGGACTATAAACAAATGCAGGGGACACAGGAACAGGTCCAGGGAAGCAGTTCCAACACCGCGGTCTTGGAACAACGTGTACAAGAGATCCAACAAACAGTTGCTCAGTACGCTGCCGACCTTGCAGTAGTTTGAACAAAGTTGGAGGGACTACGCACGAAGATCTCCACGCTGACAGAGTGACTCGAGTGCGACTCACGATGATTATGTTGGGGGCCTGTTGGCCATGGAATCCCCCCAAGACATGTTTTGGGGGCTAAAGCCCAAGTTTTGACCAAGTCCATTGTAAAAGCTCCATGAATTGTGGGCATGGAGTGAAAAGTCATAATAGTGTCACAAGGTTGTCTGCGCTTGTTTTCGTAATATAATGTTGGCTTGATAGACCTACCCATGATCTGTGGACCATGGGATTGTATAAACAGAGCGAGGCTCTAAGTGTAGAAGATAGGATATAGCTGGTAGAAAGAAAAGAAGCATGATGAGGATAGGAGATTAAGTGGATAGGACGAGCAGTTGGACCGAATCAAACCCTCAGATATCTCAAGGGTGTGGAAGCCTAGTTCCAACACCCCCCCATACTACTTCAGGTGAGACCTCAATCCGTGCTTTGCGGATTGCTGCCAAAAGGGCCAGTAGTACAGGGATTTTTTTAGCTAATTAACTCTAAACCTGGGTGAGGCCCCAACAAGCCAACAATGATCCCATTCATAAGCTTCATAAAGAAGAAGATGCCTTATACTGTTTAGCTTTGAAATTTCAGCAACAATTCTTCCAACTTGCTCGTCACTAATCATGGAATCTTGCAACAAACCCTGTTTGAATTTGATAGATTGCATCAAAAGAATGAATTAATCTAAGAAGAAATTACTTCCAACTAAGAAATTTCTATAAACAAATATGGAAATATTCATTAAGTAGAAATATTATTCTAGAATAATATCATGTTACACAACCTAACATCATTTATATACATCTATAGTATCACCTCAAATTCAACTATCGCTTTATGCAAAATTCCTTCAAGCTATTCAATTTGCCTCCTTGATTCAGTTACCTTAATACCATAAAAAAAGGATCTAGATGTGGCGAATTGTTTTCCTATATGACAGAGCAAGTTAAAAACTTCTCTAAACAGCATTTCCACTTTGTCTGCAACCTGTACATTTGCATCAAAATGCACATTAGTTTGGATCTAGGGGGTCCTATGCCATAGGTATGATATGCATATAAATTAATTAGCAAAAATCTACCCATATGTACAATATGTATCATAAAGTACCTCTACATCTTCCTTTCTAAACCATTCTTGTTGATCTGGATCATGGAACTCTACTTTTGAGGGTGGAAACTGCAGAGACAAAACATTCATGGAGGAATATTATAAACATGCAATCACACTCCCAAACATATCACATTGAATTTGGTAACAACGTAGGTCCAATATAATAGTATGGAATAGCCATTAACTATCATACACAATTATGGGTACTCCGGAAAAATCATGAGTTACATAAATTATATAAGATATCACAAGGTCAATAAAAATAATAATATGAAAACTGATTGAGAAATATAAAGCAACCAAATTCAGTGGCATACCCATAAAATGGAAGGGAGCCTCAATGTAATGAATGACCACATTTGACAACTCTACTTTCTACAACATCATCAGAAAAACTAAGCTCTAGGAATTTTCCAAAGGATAAACCCCATGCAACATCAAACATGACTACTGATTGGGTTGCTTCTGGAACTCCATCTTTTCGTGCACAGTTTAAGCACCTATGTCACATCCATATTTTTCCTTCACATTCACTAGGTAATGTCAACAATAAAGGTAACTATCTTACCAATATCAGGAGGTTTCCCTGACGTTGTGTGTCACAGAGAACATGTGCTTCTGAGGGTTCATTACATAAATGACAACGAGAATTCTGCATGTTTTTGGTATTTTGTTACATCAAAATTTGTCGATTATTACTATATAAATGCATAGTCTACAAGATATCAATAGAAAAAGAAACGTAAGAAGAAATGGACATGAAGAAAAAATCTTCTTGAAAACTATAGAAGAAGGAAAAGACATAAAGAAAAAATATACTTGGTCCAACAAATCATCCAAATATACCTTCCTAGTGGCTTGGCAAAACCGCCATAGTACTTGATGTGAAAGAGTAGTGAATGCCCACATATTGTCCCCTTCAACACATAGTGAATGAATAAAAGAATCAATATACTTTGATGATCAGAAGGAGAAGGCAGAAAGTCTTCTTTGGAGAAAACTTGTTCTTGGTTTCTGTACCCTAAAAGTTGCTCATCTAGAAAAACCTTGGACTTCATTTAATTTTTTTCTACTCCTTGATTCTATCATGCCACCTTACTAGATAGCTGCTATGTTTTTATTTGATAATTAAGATTAACCTTGGATGAAATATAAACAATGAAACCATTTGCAGATTTGAATCTTTTGATTCCTTATCTTGAAGTTCCAAATATGACGTGATTGCCCCATATGAACCTGGACCCACACGAGATATAATTTCATTTGAATATGACTTCATTGAAGCTAAAAATATAGATAAATCATGTGAAGGAGTAGTTGGAAGCAAAGGTCTTTGTTCAGATTGATATGTATCCCAATGTCCCCATGTAACTTGAGAAAATGTATCTCCTATGGAAGATTTTGTAAACAATTTCCATTTGAAGAAGACGAGTTCCATCAAGATTAGTTTTACTAGTAACATGTGACATAGGTGGCCCCATCCCTCCAATAGTAAGAAGTAGTTTGGATTCTCCTTTATTGTTATCAATTAGAGGGTCATCTACTAAGGCCAAGACATTTGACATTGTTTTATACATTTTCAAGTTTTGCATTTCTCCCTACTTTTTTTGTTCTGGAATAGGAACAACATAACTAGGTATTGTAGAAATAGATCTATCTAAACTTAATTGTTTGTCTGGTAATGCAACAATTGTTGGTGATTTCAAGAGAAGTTCAAAAAAGGTGGAACCTTCATATGGAAGGAAATAGGTCTCAATGGCTAAATGGTAAACTACAAACACTACATATTGAACATGTTTAAATTTCTCCCACTGATCATGACTTGCGCCCATAAGACGAACCTGTGAACATGAGTAGAACAAGTCCCATAAATTTTGACTTCAAGAAAAGTGCATATAACATAAGATCAAGATGTCACCTAGTTTGGAGATAGTTAACCACATGATATACTTTCATGAATAGAATTATGAGAACCTATTTACCTTGAAATATTTTAGAGAGAATATTAGATTGATTTCTAGGCTCCATCCTCCATCTGTGACTTAGATTATCATAGCATATATAATAGAAGTTACATTTCTACTAGATAGATTAGACTTTCAAGGAATATTAAGCATAAATATAATAATTATTTTAATGACTGAAATATTTAAAATACACAATGAATCCTATACAGTTTGCCACCCTTGGAATCACCATCCTAGGATGGAAAACAGGTTTCCAGTTTGTATTAGAAATGTTGATTTATTGATTCACATCAAAATATGTAGGACAAAACACTAATCGGAAAGAGAAACATTTTATGCATAAAATCAAAATAAAGCTGTAAAATACCTTGCTGATATTGTAGGGAATAGGTAGAGTGGGTCTACATGGCCTCCCCACACCAACTAGTATTTGAGGAGGGTTGGCCCCCATATTTATCAACATTTTTCCCCTTGGCTCTATACAAAATTACTTGAAACCCCAATTCATCGCCTTTTTCAATTTCATACTTTGGAGAGCAGATTTGGATAGCAGAAATGAGAACAACTTAGGGTGGACATGTTTGGTAGAACAACATTGAAAAATAACTTTGGCAAGTAGATTTAAAGGGAGGAACCCAAAAGAGAGTTTTTTATAGAAAAACAACACAACAACACTCAAAACTCTTATTTGTTCTATTTATTACACTCCTATATTCTTATGATGGAACCTTATTCATCTTCGGGAGGGTATGATCATAGAAATCATGGTGGAAAGCTGTGACAAAAGAGTATATTTTAAAAGCTACGCTGTAAAGTGACCCCTGTTTTATCTCTACAACTAATTAAGGACTGATATAGAGTTTTGAAATATTTTAATTTATGAGGAATTTTAAGAAAAATTACAGTTAGATGATTCTGGTTTTTATTCAGACTAATGAACCTAGTCAAGCATTTCACGCAAAATTTTCTCTTCTTTAATTATTTTTTACTTTAATTCTAGGAAAATCTCATTCATAACAAAGAGAGATAACTGGTTCTTCTCCCGTGTGTCATCATTGTTGTGGTAAAAACACAACCCTCCATTATTGGTTTGTTCAACTCAAATAATGGGGACCTTTTCTATAAAAATTTTGGCTAAACACCTTTTTGGATTTTTATTTAGTTGATTGCCTTACATTTTTGTTAATTGTTCGTTTTCCTTGGATTCTTGTTTTGATTGTTTTGTTAGAGTCGATTTTTTATAAGCTTCCCATTGACGCTTGTTTCGTCTCATTTGGTCAACTGGTTTGAAAATGGCACTCCTTTGAAGT
>APFE031349988.1:131328-157304 GCA_000404065.3 Pinus taeda
GTTTATTATCTGATGCTGTAAAACGCATCATGTTTATTTACTAAAGGCATTATTGAACAGTCACTATAACAATACAGATTTTTCTCAAGATTAATTCGGAATGAGCCGAGGTAATAAATTGTTGTTTCACTTCGAAAGAGAAGCATAGTTTCATATTTATTTCTGGTAAATTTTATATTCCACGGATATCAATAAACAAATTTTATTTAGACTGATTACACACTTAGATTTAGAATAAATAATGAGATGATTTTAATCAAAGGAAGAATTTGAAGATTTATCAGGTAAAATTTACAGACAAATTCCTTTCAGGTACGCATTTACAACTTTATTCTCATCCATTATTAGTTCATCTTTTCCTTAGTTTATTTTTTATTTATGTTCTGTTTTATTTGCAGGTTTTTATTTCTTTTCAAAACTTGAAGTAAGCAGCAAACTCATTTCAAATTTGCAACAGGTTCAGGGAAATTTTATTTATTATTCATTAGAATTTAAGCATATCCTTTAACTTTGCTTTTATTCACTTAGAAAACCCAATTGAAATTTCAAGGAATATCATAAGACCATTCGCATCATAAGATTTCATCAGAAGTAGTTTTTAGCATTTCTTTTGATAACAAATTGCCTAATAAAAGATCTCCGATGTATTACTTCGCTCATATGTCATATCACATTTCGCATATCGGAGCTTTGCATTTGAAGTATATTTCCATTATCATGAATCGCCAATCTCTCATAATCGACTTTACCAATATTGCGATGACCACATAATTCCAGACCCGATATGAAATTCAAATCAAATTCATAAAAAATATCGCGTCCTTTCAATCGCAATAATGGTAAGAGCATAACTTTAAAAGGACCGATGTTTCAGATCCGATATGTTATCAAATTTTCATCATAAAATTATCAGGTCCACTCTTCATCACATATCGACATATTAAAAAATTATTATATCATGCGCTTAAGATTGCCGATCACGATCGTCGATTAGCCACGTCATTCATCGCATATCGGCATCGCAACAATCATATTGTGTTACATCGGGTGCTTAAGATTGCCGATCGCCGATTTACGTCATCCATCGCATCGCCGATATCGCAATCGCTTCCTTACATTTTTATTTTATGGCCATATCACTATTCCAAATTTGTAATGCGCAATGTGCAATGTGCGAAATGCAAATCACGAGATACGGTGCGCGATGTGCAATTTGTGACATAACTGTCTCCGATCTCCGATATAATATTTCTTTAATGATGCGATCGCTTCATTTCATTACACATGTTCTAATCGGCAATTTGCCATTGCAATCTCTGATGCGATAGTTTCCAATGCATGCTTTTGAGCCATTAACATTTAATCGATATATGGCATAGCAACAAAAGTGAAGTCTTGCAAATTAAAATTCAAGCATGGTGAAGAGACATTTGATGTGAATCATCCGATACAACGATGTGTTATTTTAAAAGCTAGCTTGGGTAATAATTATGGTAAGAAAGTAGTTAATGACGAATTTGCAGTACATTTAAATCATTTTGATATATTTCAGTTTCAAATATATAAGTCTATAATTTAAAATGGAAATCAAGACCTCTTTATTTTCATATTTAAATTTTATCATCTTGGATTTGGTCTTGATTTTGTATATGAAACTAATAATATTTTGAGAAACAGTCATTACTGCAAATTATCATTCTCATTTCTGATGCATTGGTTTTAATTTCAACTTCCTTGAACACAAAGCATTCATTTTTACGTTTTACTGCTTGCTTTAGTGTAAATAAAATAAATAATGATTTTGGGTTACAGAATTTTGGTTAGTTTGACTTCTTTATGTTTTTAATGTTAATTAAAATAAGAAGTCAGCTAGTTTGGAGAAACTGATACCTTTGAGGTAAGATCAAAAGCAATGATCCAATGGTAAGATGCATATGCTCACTTTCATTAATTTCCATTTCGTTACTTTAGTTTCAGTTTTGTTTTTTTGATATATGAATCTGTTTTGCAGCGATTCATAAAAGCCTCCAATCCTCTGCCAGATCATATTTCCAAAGTCCATACTCTTCTCCTGGCTTTATTTCAATAAGCAGCGATAATCTTTATCGAAACAGCTACACCAGGAAGTTTTTGAACCTTTAATCTGTTTCTTTAAGCATTCCTTGTTTAGAAAATGATTAAGATGATGCTTGGAAACAAGAAGATTCATATTAGACAGAAAGTATTCATTGTGGCTGAATTTTACAGTCACTGTTATCTAAAAGCCTAAAGCATTCACAACTCTGCAAGGTATGTTTTTCTAAATCTCAACATAAGAAGGAATGATTACATGCTTATTTTCTTTTTCTTTATATTGTTGAAGAGATTGGTATAAACATTCTTGTTTGAGTTTATCTATCAAACTTGGATTTTCCTTTCCATTTTTTTTTTTTTTTAAATTTCTTCATTTTTGTTTTGTTTGCTGATTTCTTTTCTCACTTTAGCATAAGACTTCTTTTCTTTTAGTTTTTAGTTTTGATTTTGGTGACTTTGCCACTATTCATATGGAAGGCCTACTTGTTACCTAACAATGGTCAGGATACGTGGAGAAAAATTGTTAATAGTCACCTATTAGCTTTTTCTTAAATCTCTTAGTAAAGTTTGATTTTCTTATTATTAAAGTAGACATACTTAAGGAAGAGATTACCAATCAAGAGAAGTTGGCAAAGTATCATAAAATCTGCAAAAATTCATTTTTCATCAAAATTGTAATCATTTTGAGATTCCAAAATTTTATTAGGATCTTTCAAAGTTCTATTATCAGTCAAGAAAAGTTATTTTTAACCAAGTAAAGATACTTTACAGCAAAGCACCTTTAACTCTGAAATTGTCATTCTTAACTCTTAAGGAGTCAATGGTTCTCCCTATCCCAAAGAGTCTTATTTTTCTAGAGTATAATCCAGAAATATATTTAAACTTAAAAGATAAGAGGTCTCATCATGAGCCTTCTTACCATGATCATAAGGGAAAAATAGGCTGACATTACCAACACTGCTAAACAAACCAGGGTAATGGCTTATGATTACAAACAATTATAAGACAAGGGGTCTCATCACGAGCCAGTTTGTTCAGTCCGATTATAACCAGTGAATGGCATCGTCAACTATCTGGCCACCAAACCAGGACAATGGCTTTTAAGAAAAATAAAAAATAAAAAAATTCAAAGAAAATAAACATATATAAATGGATTTATCTCTAGATCAATAATTCTTAAACAGAGGGGATTCTGAATCATTTATGATTCAAAGGTAACCCTGTCGAAACTATAGATGTTTGCTGGCAGCAGTGGCTCTACCTATGACAAAGGAGTATATTTTAAAAGCTAAGCTGTAAAGTGACCCCTGCTTTATCTCTACAACTAATTAAGGACTGATATAGAGTTTTGAAATATTTTAATGTATTACGAATTTTAAGAAAAATTACAACTAGATGATTCTTGCTTTTATTCAGACTAATGAACTTAGTCAAGCATTTCAAGCATAATTTTCTCTTCTTTAATTATTTTTACTTTATTTAGGAAAATCTCATTCATAACAACAGATGAGCATAACTGGTTCTTCTCCCGTGTGTCGCCATTGTTGTGGTAAAAACACAACCCCCCCATTATTGATGCGTCCACTTCGAATAACGGGGACCCTTTCTATTAAAATTTGACCAAATACCTTTTTGGATTTTTATTTTAGTTGATTGTCCTACGCTTTTGTTAATTTTTAGTTTTCTTTGGATTCTTGTTTTGATTGCTTTGTTAAAATCGATTTTCTATAAGTTTCACATTGACGCTTGTTTCGCCTCATTTGGTCAACTGGTTTGAAAATGGCACTCATTTGAAAGTCTGATTATTTATGTAGCCTGGATTAAAAAATGCATAAAATGTACAATATCGCATTTTGTAAATAAATTAGTTCAATAATGCATTCAGTTTAAATATTAACTCGTAGAGAGTTTTACTAACATTTTTCGGCCAAATCATTAAGTATTGAGATTTAAGAAGTTTATTCCAATTTCTAAATCAATTATTAATCTCGAAAACACAAAATTTTCGAAGTGGCTGTAGTTTATTTTTATTTTTACTTTTATTAAGAGTGGCTGTAGTTTATAAATAACTCTCATAAAAAAATAAAATCAAAATCAAAATTGATTTTTAATATTAAATCTCAGATTAATTAAATTAATTAATCATTTAAAATATAATTAATTTAATTAAACTAAAATTTAATATATAAAAACATAAATATAAATATATCGTATTGGTGATTTTAAAACCCTGATATCTCCACATCCCCAATGCCCCGATGCGATATCGCATCGAGGACTTTGACATTGTAACATTTTTAAAAACCCCATTAGCCCTCCCCGATGCGATTTGCCGATAAGCATAAAGTTAAATAGGGTATTAACGTATATTGTGAAGTTTGTAATTCATTTTTTTTTCTTAATTTCTTAACTTCCACTCATACGTATGAGTAAAGAAGTAGAAGTCAAATGGGGTAGTTATGAAGTGGGAGGATGGTATATTTTAGGTTAGTTTAAATATTTTATATATATTAGATTTTAAATTAATTATTTAAATTAATATGTAGTATTTAATTAATAAATTTTAAATTAATCATATTAATTAATTTATGATATTTAATTAATTTGATTAATTTAGATTTAAGTATCATTTAGAATTAGTTTTTAATTAGATTTAATTTGTTTATAAATAATTAATTAGATATTAGTTAGTTAATAATAAACAATTAATTTAGAATTAATTATAATTCTAATTTAGGATTTAATTCTTAATGAGCATTTTGATTTTTTAGCCCAGCAACAGAATTTCCAGATTCATGCCAGATTTGACTCCTCAGCTTTGGAAGCTCATAGATTGAGTTATACTTGGCCAAATGAGACCCAGGACGGCTCATTGGAAAGATAAAATCAAGGAGAACATTTTGGAGGAGGTTTCACCAACAGATTTAATCATTTATTGGGCAAAATATCAGGCAGAAGATCAGGCTCCGAATTTTGAAAACAAAATCAATTTTCTGAGTTATTTTTTTATTTCATTTGTCCAAAGCTTCTTCTAATTGCAGATCCATTGGTCAATGATATCCTTTGCCAATCAAATCATTCCAAGCATCAATACAGAGGTTATATTTTATTTTCAATTATTTATTTAAATAGAATTTGATTGGGTTTGATTTAATTGCCAGAAATGATATTTTGATTGCATTTTAATTTATTTTGATTTCTTTTGCAGGAAAACAATGGAAGAAATATGGAAAAAGAATATCAATCAATGAGAATGCTCTAGCAATTGAAGATCAGAATTAGGAGCAAGTAAAATTATATTTGGCAGATTTCTCTTCAACAAACTCTCCTCTCCAAAATTCCTTCACAAATATTATAAATAACAGATTGCAGAATGTAAAAAGGGGCTGCTCTCCTCTGCAATTTTAGACTTCTAAAAGCACTATTGTAATTGGAATTTAGAGTTGTAGGAGGGAGGAGTGAAAAATCTCAGATCTGGGGATTATTGAGGGTTTTCCTTTTGTATCTTGAATTATGTGTGAGGGGCAGAGTTTGCACTATTGTGGCTCTAGTTTTGAAGGCAGAAGTTCAAGCAATGTAAAGGGCTGTTGGAGATCAATGACAGAGAAATGGATGCGATAAATTGGTATTTCTAATACTACTGTTTCAAATATCAGTTTTTATTTTATGGTGACAGGAATGTTCATTTTATTCATGTTTGTGCACTATTGTCAATATGGGTAATTTGTTTCAATCTTGTTATTATGTATCTCTGTTTTTATGGATTAATTTCTCATTTTCGAGTAATTACTTACTCTGAAATCTGTCTTATGAAACTGATTTATTGAATGATAATGTGTTGTGAACTATTTCCACATATCATTATTCAATTATTGGATTTATTGATTTGATAATCAATATCATTTCGTGAACTACTTCCTGAATGTTGTTGGTTTATTATTTCAGTTTTAAGGTCTCAGTAGAATGTGTTTTGGTAACCATAATATCAGTTAATTGAACTACTTCATTGACTTGATATTCATTATAAACAAAATATATTTAAATCCCAATACTTTAATTATCTTGCTCTTAGTTGGGTTAGATCTATATCTGCCTAATTAAGATAGGATTTAGATTAGTTTCTTTTTCTTGTATCATAGAGTAAACTTGCATTTAGAGTAAATTATACATTTTGTTAAGTCCTCTCTGCAAGGAGGCGAAACTTTAGTTGTGGCTTGGCTGAACCCAAATCAGCTTAAGGGTCATCTTCTTGCCTGATCAGCAAGGAGAAGTGATCTGATATCCCTGTCTATTGGTAGGTAAAGATACATCATAAACCAATAGCAATAGGGAGAAGGTAATTGGACCTAGTTAAACCAGTTGGAGCCACCACACCAAAAGGAAAAGGAGCTGCTTTCAAGGTCCGGACCGGGTGGTTATCCCCCAATGTTGTTGCAACGATTTTCGAGGCATCAACAGTGTCACATCTCCTAATTGTATTGTAACTCTAAGAAGACATGTGCCTTCTCTGTTCCTATTTTGATTAAGACTCTAGAGGTGGAGGGAGAGATTCATGGACTTTCATTAATGAGATGGCTTCTCATCTTTTTGTATAAATAGGAGATCTCTCTCCTTCATTTGTTAGCTAGCTTGGCTTGGCTTTTAGTTCTTTAGCTTGGAGTTTGTAGTTTTTCCTTGATGGCTTTTGAAAGCTTTGGAGAGCTTTGTTGTACTTTGTGATTTTGAATAATTTCAATAAAGCTTTGATGTTCCCAACATGGAAGGAGATGTGAAGTAGATGTCATGGAGCATATGAGAATGTAAGGTAGAGTAGATTTCATTTTGTAAAATTCTGCTTTGATTTCATTATGTCATTTGATTGATTTCAAGTTTGATAGATTAGATTTTTCATTCATGCAATTTTAATTCATGTAAGTGTGTTCAACCGGTTGATTGTAGATTAATTTTTCTTTACATGTTTTCTCATCAAATAGTGACATGAGATTTGCCCCTCTGCTAACCTTGTTTTTTCTTAGCTTTTCAATTTCATTTATGCTTTGATTTCAGTCTTGTTCATTTGCTTTGTTAAGTTAGTTTAGAAATCAACTCATTCATGTCATTTATGGTTACCTCCGAAAGCCATAGCGAGACTAACTGGCGAGGGATTGAAATATGAATGTTGTGATTTGATTTTGGTTTACTTTTCTGCAATTAGATATTGGATTGCTCATTTCATTGACGGTTACCTCCGAAAGACATAGCGATACTAATGGTGAGGGGTTGAAATATGAGTGTGTAATTTGATATTAGTTTTATTTTTTTGCAAATAGATATCAGATTTCTCAAGTTGTTTATGATTACCTCCGAAAGCCATAGCGAGACTACTGGCAAGGAGTCAGAATATGAGTTGATGTAATTTGGTTTTAAGTTTACTTTTCTGCAAATAGATATCAGATTGCTCAAGTTGTTTATGATTACCTCCGAAAGCCATAGCGAGACTAATGGCGAGGGGTCAGAATATGAGTTGATGTAATTTGATTTTAGCTTTACTTGCAAATTTTTTGATTGCTTTGAGTGCAATAGCTTAACTTTTATTTCCATATTTAGACAAGCAGCAGAAACAGTGATTTCATGATCAATATTTCATCGTTTGTTTGATTTAAGTAGCTACATATTTACACTTTTGATTAAGTACTAATTCCATCAATAACATGTTTTGAGATCTTTTGAAGTGCTAAGTTTTGGAAGTTACCATTAGGGACGTAAACCTTGTCTTAAAATCTACATCCATACTTGACCTTTAAAAGTATTCTTAAGACCTTCGAATAGGATTTCCGTTTGCATTAGACACTTTAGGAACCCAGCAAAAAAAAAAACCCAAAACAAAATAAAATCTATAAAACAACGAAGTAAGAAAAAGGTTAACTAACCACATATGGTGCACCACACTTCATCAGTTTACGATACCCGAATTGATAATTTATGTAGAGCAATTTAAGATGTTAAATTGACTAGACACCTACATCAAAAATTCTTTCGTTGTGATGTTGATCTTCCTGTTGTTACATTTGATTTTACGCCAAAGTGAAGTTATCCTTTAAGATTTGGAGAACTTGTTGTTAATGTTCGATGTGATCTTCCACTACTTGAACCTTAGAATGATTTTCCAAGACATTTTGGAGATCTGGAGAAATAGATGATTTCGTTGTTTGAACATCTAGTGAACATAATTATGGAATTACATCCTGTTGTTCTTTATTTAGAATATTTTTCATGCTATTAGAGTTTATTATCTTTCTTGGTTTCCCTGTGATACCCCTTAGTTCAGCTTCTTGTCCTTCCAAAAAAAATTCAAGAGAAGTTCTGAGAAATTAAAAGTTATCGTACACAAAGATTGTAACCATTGGACTCCTAGTACAACATCAACACCACCAATTCGAATGGAAAGCATTGGACTATTCAATACGTATTCTCCCATGGATAGGTTGATATTATGGCACTTTCCAGAGAAATTTATGGTTCCTCCATTTGCAACTATCACTTGAAACTTGGATGTTAGATATAGGAAGCAATTCAATTCCTTGGCTATCTTACAATGAATAAAATTATGGGTACTACCCCAATCAATCAACACTATTACCTTTTTCTTCTTGATATGTCCTTTTATCTTGAGAGTAAGAGGAATGGGAATTCCTGTCAGTCCATTAAAAGATATGGTCAGATTCATTTCTTCTTTCTATGGGGTTGCTTCCGGTGTATATCCTCTTCTTTCGATGTTTCTTGTTCATTTTCTTCCTCCTATTCCCAATCTATGTAAATTAATTTCTGCTCAGCACACTTATGAGCTTTAGTGTATTTTCTACCACAACTGTAACAAACCCTTTTTCTATTTTTTCTTCCAATTATTGTAGTGTCAAGCTTGTAGGTTGTGGAAGGCTAGAAGAAACAACACTTCCATCTTTATAGTTGTGAGTGATAGGATTCCTTGTTGCCATAATTTTGCTTTCAATTTTTCTTTCCAACCTGAATGCCTTCTCCAATGAATGAGGTTGCCAAAGAGGAACCTCATGTTGGATGTTATCCTTTAAAGTCCCTATGAAGACATCAATCCTATGCTCCTCTAAAATAATATTTACCCTTATATTCAATTTTTGGAAGTCCTCAATGTGATTCACCATTGACTCGTTTTGTTTGAGATTTATCAATTTCCAAAAGAAGGTGTTTCTCTTTATATCCTCATAATGTACTATCATTTCCTACATAAAAATTGACCAGGTGACAAGTGGTTTACGAGAAAAAATCCATCTATACCATACAAATTGATTTGGTTCTAAATATAAAGATGCAATATGTACATTTCGTGAGGGTTGTACATCATGTAGATCAAAATGTTGCTCCAACTGTAGTAACCAAGTTAACGGATCCTTGCCATCAAAATTCCTCATATATATCTTTAGAATGTGGTTTTTCTTAATCGCCACATTGGAGTCTCTAAAATCATAATTGATATTCCGTTTGTCTTCATCATGATTTTCATGGATTTCCCTACCACCATTGGGACGCCTTTATTGTAGCAACTTTGCCAAACCTTCCTTTGATCCTTCTATCTTAACATTCATCATTACTTCCATGTATGCTTTTAAACCATAATTGAACACTTCCATTTCCATTTTTATAACATCTATCTTTACATTCATCATGGCTTCCCATTCATTTTTTGTTACTTTTTGCGAGAGTGAAATTTGTTGCACTTGGTCTCGCAATTTTGATATATCATGTTGCATTTCTTCCTCTTCTTCATGCATCATAGTAGATATTTAGGGTTTCTTATTAGGTGTTTCCATTTTCTTTCTTTAGCTCATCAATTAATGATATTTATGCTTCACTATACCCTTCGAATCACTTCAAATTCTTTTTTCAAACAAAACTTATGCAAATTTTAAAAAATACACACCTTTTTATTGCTTTGTAGGAGCTTGATATTGAATCTTTTGTATCTCTAAAATTTAGTATCTCCAAGGTCTAAAAATACCCCCTACTATATCCCTCTAAGTCCTTATTCCAACCCCTCAAGTCTGATCGAGATTGGATTCTCCAAGAAATATTTATGCCCAAGCTCCCCCAATGACCAGATTATAGACTCGTTCAATAGATTGAACTTATATGAAGTGCCACGTCTCACAGTTTAACTTTTGAACATGAAAATGATACGCAAAAAGCTATAGTCCGTCCTATTTCTATCACTTTTTACAAAATTTTAATCTGATGTTCAGAGAGAAAGTTATGATGATTTTCCCAAGGTCACCATTTTGAGATGGAATTCTGGAGCTTGCAAAACCCCTAACTTCCTCAAATCATATCTCCGAAAATAAAGTGTAACAAGATCTAAAATTTGTACAAGTGATTCACCACAATTTCAGCTCCACTGGGTTTTAAATTCAACTTTTTAAGCTTCAAAGAAAAAAATTATAGCGAACATTTCACGATGAGCTATTATAAGCAGTGAAACCCTAGAATCCAAAGTTGTGATATCAAATTTTATGCAACCATCTCACAAAATAGAAGAATAGATAGATTAACGACTTCAAAATTAGCCTCTTTGAGGGGGAAACCTCCTTTACATTACACAAATGAAAAATTCTTGGATGATACAAATGACAAAACCTCCTTCTATATATAGGAGTCTAAGGGGTCACAATATAATTAGAGCCTACATAACAATTATATTGTAAGGGAACAACAATTATAATAATAGTGGGCTTCTATGGGGCACAATAATAACAATATGGGGACTACATGGGCACAACAATACAATAAGGGGGTTGCACTAATAACAATAAGGGGATACACTAGTAGTATAGGGACCTAACATTACATGTGTCTCTACTTGGGTGGTACTATTACCTCTCTCTTAGAGGCTCACTTTCTTTTTATCTCTGCAATAAAAGAACCTTGACACACCTACAACAGAACACTCGCTAGGCACACTTTGATTCTTTTTAAAAAGGCACATACGCACTTCTCTCTCTTATTGACAGTTAAGGCCAAGGAAAATTTATAAGAACATATGGAAATCAGGTCGATATTCTAGATAGGGCTCCTAATCTAAATGGTGTGAGGTGTAATTAGGACTTCACATCAAGGAGACCCCCTGGTTGACAGATTTCCAGCACCATCAACAATAAATTATGAAGAAACAAGTAAACTTAGTGAAGAAGGTTGGTTCGTACAAAGCAGTAGAGGGGATTGGTGTCTTTTGTAGGTTGGTGCTTACAAAATAACAAAGGGATTGGTGTCTCCTGTAGGTTGGTGCCTACAAAGCAACATAGAGGATTAGAAAACGGGATTGGTGTCTCTTGTAGGTTGCTACCTATAATTTGATGTAATAGTAGGTTGGTATACAAATCTTTCATACATAGAAGTTTTTTGGTATCATGTGTTACTTTTTTAGTTGATTAGATTGATGTTTTATGATGTTCGAATGTTTAAATAAGTACAAATTGTCATTATATTGCACCGCCATAGTATAATTATGAATTAAAAAATAACATAGAATGGAACCCTTAATCCTCCTTATGGATTGATAATTAACATAACTCAATAACCATCTAGGGATAAGGCTTGACTTCCTTAACCCTAAACTAGTGATGATATTATCGAAACTTCTAGAGACTTCTTGAAAGCCTACATTTGGCTAGTACCATATACATGAGTTGTGGGGTCCAACGAGGCATCTACTCATATCATGGTGGTTAACATGGTAGGTCAACTAACTAGAGGCATTACTTTTGCATGTAAAATCCATATGATGTGATTCTTCAACCGTTGGAAATGCATTTGAGTGAACAACAACACAAAGGGTTTTGACACAAGCAAGAGCTCCCAGACCTAAATAAATTATTTACGTTGCCTCAAAATGCATCTAAAAAGTTTATGACACCAATTATCCAAACTAGGACCCACTAGTAAAAATGAACTTGCAAGTTACTTCCTCCTTTTTTTCCACTTTCAAAACATAAAGATAAATGAAAAATAATATAACGATCCAATCTATATCACCTAAAAAAATTCTATCGATATTTGATTAATGAACAAATCTAATTGAAAGATTAAAACATTTCCATGTGATATGGATTTTCACAACATAATCCAATTCAGAATTTAACTAGGTTCCATAAGATATAAAACTTCCTTATCAATTCAATGACATGTATTCCCACATTGGACACTTGTCTAAATGCTAATAGATCATAGGTTTTTGTTTACAAAACAATCTTCAATCCTAATTTGTTCATCATTTCTCCATATTTCCAAATGTGTTGTGATGTGGTCATAGGTTATAGTTAGAAGGTAGCTCATAGATGGAAATGAGTTATATATTTTTTGGTTTGTTGTCATCCAAAACACACATATCATTAGTAAATACAATTTAAATGTGGTCGATGTTGTTTAAGAATACATGAAGATGGTTGATAAGATTGTGGGTTCCCAAACATGAATGTCGTTTAAAGGTTTTGTTGTATCTTTTATAGTTACAACAAAACAACACTCCATGCATAAAAGGGTTTATAATACTTACCACTAACTAACAATGAAATAAAACCACTTTATACTACACGTCAAGATATATTAATTTGAAGAGTTATATTATATATATATATTATATATATATTATATTATATATATATTTTATTATAGTCTTTGCCTCATTAGGGACTATAACATTTTCCTCATGGTGAAAGTGCATTGACTCTGGATTATTTTGCTGTTTTTGGGCAATTTTAACCAAAATTTTGGGAAAATATTGAATATTCTTGTTTTCCATAAATTCAAAAATAATTTTCTAATTTCTTAGAAATATTATTTCTAATTTTTTATTGGTTCAGAGAGCTCTGATGGGAAATAATTCCCTTGGTGGAGGAATTTTATTTTTGATATTTATAAGTACCTAAAAATTCATTTAAAAAAAACTACTTTTGTGAATGGTCATTCCATTGGTGAGTGCTCTAGCACTGACACTATTATGTTATTTCTCTTCCTAATATTTTTAGAATTGACACAGTTGCTGGTCCTTTACGTCGGTGAGAGGGCGGGGGAGAGGGGTTCAACAAATCTCCAACTAATATTATTGTTGTGGAGCTTCCTTGTGCAGATCTTTCACTATGCAGAGGGAAAGCTCCCATATAAAAGTAGAAGTAGACATTTCGAGTCTAGTCCACTATGCACTTGATGACTGAAACATACATGAGATTTAATGTCTACGTGAAAGAGAATAGTCAATGAAAATCAAGGGGCGCTACTTTGCCACACATCTTAAATGGAGAATCATAAATGTTAATCTTCAATCTTTACCATCTAAAAGAGAGATATTAAATTGAATAGAATCCAATTCTTCCAAATTAAATATTTTTTTAGAATTGATGAAAGAATATTAATTATATATCTTTTTCCCCTACATTTCACTAAATAGAATTTATCAAAAGCGAAAGAAAAAAGATATATTAATTATATATCTTTTTTCGCCTACACTTCATAGAATAGAATTTATCAAAAGCGAAAAAAATAGAGTTACTTTATACTCTAACCTTCAAAACATTACAAATATTTAGTAATTGCAACCTATTTGGTGGGAAAATATATACAACTACAAAGCAATACATATAGCATGGTTGTGTCCCAAAACCGTTGAAATCAAAATAACTAATTTAAAATACTTGAGACCCACCTTACTCCTAAGCACAAAAAATATTAATTAATTGGTTATTTGGAAATTGAGTTTATTTCACATCTTTGAAAAAATTGTAATTCAAAATTATTGTGCGGAGATGTGGAGTAAGCATTGTGGAGAGGTGCAAAGTTCCCTCGAATTCTAAACAACTTCTCCTCATAGCTCCTTCGTACAACTTCTCTGCACCTTGAACTCTACACAACTCCTATTCACTATAAGAAAATCCTACACATAACGACATAATTGGAATTGTTCCTTTGAGTGTTTTCATTTATTATTGAAGGTGAACAATGCCTTTATTTTATTTCATGAAAGCTAAAACGAGCCAATTTCCCTATAAATTTGAATGAGGGCCTTATCAATTGCAATGGTTACATCCAACCTTTCAAAAAACTTACACTTTAGTCCTATTGTCCTATTTTTATATTGTGGAGTGTTTCTACAAAATTTCCTCATTTCCTTATAAAATCTTATATTACAAATATTTGTTTTTAAGAGAAACAAACTTTCCATATTTTTTTATTATTGTTAAGTGTGAAGCCAAATTCACGGAAGATTTTAGATAAGATCTTTCTAGATCTCCAGGATTCTACATCTTTTTACATCACAATTAGTTTCTAGAATCATATGTGGGATTCTAGATCCTCCTACACCACCAGTGGTTTCTAGATCATTCCAGATCTCCATCTGAATCACACACAAGATTCTAGATCCTTCTTCTGCCTCTATAAATTTGTAATTTCTTTGGCCAAGGAAAGCAAGCCAAGGCCCAAGCTTGTTATGTAATGCAAAGTGATTTATGTTCTCCAGTGATTGTTTTATTTATTCCATTGTTTCTAATTGAGTAATCTTGTTGTTTCTCCATTTGTTTGTCTCTATGAATTATTCGTTGTTATTGTCGTCTAAGTCGTTGAGTATAAATCCGCTGTGTGTTATGTATGCTCTGGACTAACAAGTGGTATCAGAGCATAGGTTCGAATATCCACCGTGCAAGCTGCTTAATGCCATCCCCTTACTCTGGCAGCGTTCGTTGATGCAAGATCTGTTGAAGGATCTATCTAGGAAATAGCTGAGGAAGGCTGGAACTAAAAGGCAGTTGCTGCAAGAAAAACAAGGTCGTGGATCTATGTTGAAACATGTTGTTGGAGTTTGAAAAGTGGAGATCCATGGAGTTTGGAGTTAAAATGTGGTGTTCGTAAGCTTTTTTTACATCAAGCTTGCACGTATACGTGAAGTTTTTTCTCAAACCAACATATGTATGTGTGAAATGTGAAAAGGTTAAGACATTATATATGTTTTTATATTTATTATGAAACATATATAATTATATGTTGGAATTTTGAAAAATATATTTTAAAAAGGAATAGGAATTTTAAAAAGGGTATTTTAAAAGGAAGAAGGTCATTATTACTAAATTTTAAAGAGTAATAATTAAAGTTTTATTTTTAAGTGGAGTTTTTGTGTTTTGGGGCGTGAATTTGATTAAAAATGGAGACAACAATTACAGATATGGAGAAGTTGAGCGGGGATAATTTTTCCCTATGGAAATCACAGATGGAGGATATATTGATTTTAAGGATCAGTATTTGCTGATTGACGGCACAAAAAAGAAACCCTCATCAATGAAAAATGAAGAGTGGAATAAGCTAAATAGAAAGGTGATTGCAACAATCCGCTAATATTTAGCAAAGAATGTTTAGTTCAATGTGTCTGGAGAAAAGATGGCTGAAGGATTATGGAAGAAGCTCCATGATCTATATGAGAAGAACACAACATCAAACAAAGTGTTCTTGATGAAGAAGCTTTATAATCTCAAAATGAAGGAGGGTGCTTCAGTTTTTGAGCACTTGAATGAATTTAATATTATTACTAATCAGCTTGCCTCTGTTAAAATAAGTTTAGATGATAAAATTAGAGCTATTTTGCTAATGTGTTCTATGCCAGATAGCTGGGAAAATTTAATTGTAGCTATGAGCACTTCAACAGCTATAGGAACCCTGAAGTTTGATGATGTTAGCAACAGTTTAATGAATGAGGAGCTGCGACGCAAGTTAATTGCGGAAAACCAGGGAGGAGAGGCTCTAGCTCTAGCTGATCGTGGTAGGAGAATGGATCGAGGTCGGCAAGGGCGATCAAGATCGAGAGGTCGATCAAAATCAAGGAGAGGCAGAATCATCTGCTTTCATTGTGGCAAACCTGGGCACATGAAGAAAGAATGTTGATTCTGGAAGAAAGGACAAAAGGATCAGAGCCCGTCTAGTACAAATCACAAGTCATCTAGTACAAATGAAGGTGAGACTACTGCTGTAGCCAAAGATGGTGATGTGTTGTTTATTGTTTCAGTAGAGGATGCATGTGTATATATATCTAGCAGTAGTTTTGATTGGATCCTTGACTCTGGGGCATGTCACCATGTAACCCCATGCAAAGATAGTTTTGTTTCATATAATCTTGGTGATTATGGTAGAGTGAATTTGGGGAATAATCATTTTTGCAGTATTGTTGGAGTGGGAGATGCCCAGATCAAGATGAAAGATGGACAAAATATATTGTTGAAACAAGTCAGGCATGTACCAGAAATGCGCACGAGTTTAATCTCTATGGGACAACTGGATGATGAAGGCTATGCAACAAGATTTGGAAAAGGAGGCTGGAAAATTAGCAAAGGTGCATTGGTCGTGGCCAAAGGACCCAAGATAGGAACATTATACACATTGAAGACACTTATAGGAAAACTAGATTTGGCTGCTATCACAAAAGAAGGAAATTCAGCAGATCTGTGGCATAAGTGTTTGGGTCACATAAGTGAGAAGGGCTTAAAAATCCTTGTTGGTAAAAATTTATTGCCAGGTTTGAAATCCTACAATCTTGATCTTTGTGAGCATTGTATATATGGTAGACAAAGAAGGGTTTCATTCCTTAGAGGTGACCATGACAGAAAGAAAAATGTGTTAGAATCGGTACACTCGAATGTGTTTGGGCCTGTTAACATCAAATCATTAGGAGGAGCATCATATTTTGTAACATTTATAGATGATGCATCTAGGAAGGTTTGGGCATATCCTATGAAAATAAAAGTGAAGTGTTTGGAATATTTCAAAAATTCCATGTTGCTGTTGAAAGAGAGACTAACAAATTGCTGAAGTGTTTAAGAACAGATAATGGTGGAGAATATTGCTCAAACGCATTTAAGGAATATTGTAACAGATTTGGCATAAAGCATGAGAAGACTGTGCCTAATACTCCTCAACATAATGGTGTCGCAGAAAGGATGAATCGCACCATTATGGAAAATGTGTGAAATATGTTGTCCAATTCTAGTTTGGAGAAGAATTTTTGGGCTGAAGCAGTCAGGACCACTTGCTACCTCATATATAGATCTCCAACTACAGCCTTGGATGACGGTATCCCTAAAGAAGTTTGGACTGGTAAGAATTTGAATTATTCTCACTTGAAAATCTTTGGATGTGAAGCATTTGTACATATTCCCAAAGAAAATAGAACTAAGCTAGATGATAAATCTATGAAATGCATATTTTTGGGATATGCGGATGAAGATCTTGGTTATCGTCTATGGGATCCAGTCAAACATAAAATTATTAGAAGCAGGGATGTTATATTTAATGAGTCAAAAATGTTCAAGAGGATTGTAGGTGAGTTGGAGGTCAAGAAGGTTATTGATAGGTTTGAAGAGTAGTAGGAAAACATACCACCAATACAAGAAAATGAACAACAAATTCAGGAGCATTGAAGAACAACAAGTGGAAAATAATGAACAACAAGAAGAAGGAATTTTGCAGGAACCTTTAGAGGAGATTCAACTTGATAATGCACCACCACAGTTGGTTCGCAGATCTTCTAGGCCTAATAAACCTTCACAAAGGTAGCCTCCTTCAAACTATATTTTTTGACTGATGAAGGTGAACCTAATTGTTTTCAAGAAGCTTGTAAAGTCGAGCACAGTAAAGAATGGAAGAAAACAATGGAAGAAGAAATGAACTCTTTGCAGGAAAATAAAACTTGGGAGTTGGTAAACCTCCTGAAAGGTAGAAAGGCTCTACAAAACAAATGCGTGTACAGGGTTAAGCATGAAGGTGACGAAAAAAGAAGAGGTATAAAGCAAGGCCGGTGGTGAACGGTTTTGCCCAAAATGAAGGTATTGACTTCACTGAAATGTTTTCACCTGTTGTTAAAATGTCATCCATTAGAGTCATTCTTGGTCTAGTTGCTGCTTTAGACCTAGAATGTGAATAGTTAGATGTAAAAACTGCTTTCCTTCATGGTGAATTGGAGGAAGAAATTATATGGAGCAGCCAAAAGGCTTCATAGAAAAAGGAAAAGAAGGCCTTATTTGTAGGTTGAAGAAGAGTCTCTATGGGATGAAATAGGCACCTCAAGAATGGTACAAGAAATTTGATTCATTCATGTTGGAACATGGTTTTTAGAGGTTGGAAGCTAACCGTTGTATCTATATCAAGAGGTATGATCAAGGAAAATATATCATATTATTGTTATATGTGGATGACATGTTGATTGTTGGGCATGATAAGAATAAAATAAATAGGTTGAAGAAATATTTGGGTAGCAAATTTTCAATAAAGGATTTGGGACCAGCACAACAGATATTAGGCATGCGGATTATGCATGATAGGAAAAACAAAAGGTTGTGGTTGTCACAAGACAAATATATCAAGAAGGTGCTTGACAAGTTTAATATGAAGGATGCCAAGCCAGTGGGTACACTCCTTGCAGCCCACTTCAAGCTGAGTATTGAATTATGTCCTAGTAATGACAAAGAGAAAGAAGAGATAAGCAGAATTCCTTATGCTTCAGCAGTTGGCAGTTTGATGTATGCCATGGTATGCACACGACCGAACATTGCATATTCAGTGGGAGTAGTGAGTAGGTTCCTTACCAATCTAGATAAACAACATTGGCAAGCAGTAAAATGGATTTTAAGGTATCTCAAGGGTACTAGTCATTATTGTTTATGTTTTGGTCATGATGAGACTATGCTTGAAGGATTTACAGATGTGGATATGGCTGGAGATATGGATACCATAAAGTCGACTACAAGTTATTTGTATACATTTGCAGGTGCAGCAATATCTTGGGTGTCAAAGCTACAAAGAATAGTAGCCCTCTCTACAATAGAAGCTTGTAAAGAAATGTTGTGGATGCAACGATTCCTGGGAGAGACAGGAATAAAGCAGGACAAGTATGTGTTATATTGAGATAGTCAGAGTGCCATTCACTTGGCGAAAAACCAAGCATTTCATTCAAAAACCAAGCACATTGACTTAAGGTACCATTGGATCCGGCATGTATTGGAGGAAGAACAGTTATCTTTGGAAAAGATCCATGCAGATAAGAACCCTGCTGATATGCTCACTAAGATTCTACCATGAAATTAAAATGAGTTATGTAGAGGCATGGTAGGACTCGGTGTGACTTGACGACTCTTATTTGGCTTCAAGTGGGAGAATCTTAAGTGTGAAGCCAAATTCACGGAGGATTCTAGATCAGATCTTTCTATATCTCCAGGATTCTAGATCTTTCTACACCACCATTAGTTTCTAGAATCACATGCGGGATTCTAGATCCTCCTACACTGCCACTGGTTTCTATATCATTCCAGATCTCCATGCGAATCACACATAAGATTCTAGATCCTTTTTCTGCCTCTATAAATTTGTAATTCTTTGGCCAAGGAATGTAGAGGCATGGTAGGACTCGGTGTGACTTGACGACTCTTATTTGGCTTCAAGTGGGAGAATGTTAAGTGTGAAGGCAAATTAACGGAGGATTCTAGATCAGATCTTTCTAAATCTCCAGGAATCTAGATCTTTCTACACCACCATTAGTTTCTAGAATCACATGTGGGATTCTAGATCCTCCTACACCGCCAGTGGTTTCTAGATCATTTCAGATCTCCATCCGAATCACACACAAGATTCTAGATCCTTCTTCTGCCTCTATAAATTTGTAATTCTTTGGCCAAGGAAAGCAAGCCAAGGCTCAAGCCTGTTATGTAATGCAAAGTGATTTCTGTTCTCCAGTAATTGTTTTATTTATTCCATTGTTTCTAACTGAGTAATCTTCTTGTTTCTCCATTTGTCTGTCTCTGTGAATTATTCGCTGTTATTGCCGTCTAAGTCTCTAAATATAAATCCGCTGTGTATTATGTGTGCTCTGGACTAACAATTATGAGAACTTAATTTAAACTTAATTATGTTTCCATTTTCACATGGTGCAGGGCTAGAGCTAATTCACTCATAAAAGTTGAATCGTAGGTTTTTCATGTGGAGTGTTTCTGCAAAATGTCCTCATTTCCTTATAAAATCTTATATTACAAATATTTGTTTTTAAGAGAAACGATCTTTCCATATTTTTTTATTATGAGAACTTAATTTAAAGTGAATTATGTTTCCCTTTTCACATGGTGCGGGGCTAGAGCTAATTCACTCAGAAAAGTTGATTCGTAGGTTTTTTCTCTGCCTCTCTGAACAAATTTCATATGCTATTGAAACTATTTTAAAGGTTCATAAAACTATGTGCTGGATTTTGTTGTCAAAATTGTAATTTAAGGAAAATTCTGAAATTTACACACGTGAAGATTCAAGTTGTTGGATTCCAATTTCCAGTGGACCCCATTATAATTTTATGTACAGTTCATAAGTTCCATAGAACACTCATGAGTGGACAAGATTTATCAAAAGAAAAAGCAATAGAGTTACTTTATGCTCTAACTTTCAAAGCATTCCGATTATTGAGTGCGTGTAGCAGTGTGCTAAAATCGTTGAAATCAAAATAACAATTTTAAGATTTGAATTCCTATTGAGTGTGCGTTGGCATTGAAAACACTTGAGAGCCACCATGCTCCTATGGAAAAAAATATTAATTAATTGATTATTTGGAAATTAAGTTTATTCTCACGTCTTTGAAAAAAATGTAATTCAACTCTATTTTGCGAAGATGCGAAGTAACCATTGTGTGTAAGTGTGGAGTTCTCCATAAACTTCTCTGCCCTTGAACTCCGCACAGCTTGTCCGTACAACTTCTCCACACAGCTTCTCTACACCTCAAACTCTTCACAACTTCTCTGCACTATATGGAAATCTTGCACATAACTCCATAATTGGAATTGTTCCTTTCAATGTTTTCATTTATTTTGTCAGAAGTGAATAATGTTTTCAATTTATTTTGTGGGAGCCAAAAGGAGCCGATTTCCTAAGAAATTCGAGTGAGGGACTCATCAATTGCAACGGTTCCATCCAGTGTTTCAAAAAAATTACACCGTTCTACGTTTTGGAGTGTTTCTACAAAATCTCCTAATTTTCTTAAAAAATCTTAGATTACAAATATTATTTTTTAATAGAAACAATCTTTCCATATTTTTGTTGTTTTATGAGAACTTAATTTAAAGTGAATTATGTCTCCATTTGCACATGGTGCGGGGTCAAAGACCATTTAAAGATAAGTCACTCGTTTTTTCTTTCGCAAACATATATGGAAAATATTCCTATGTTATTAAAATTATTTTGAAGTTTCATAAAATTATTTGTGCTTGATGTTGTGGTTAGAACTTGTAAATTCAAATTGTTAATTGTAATGTATTAAAATAATAGACTTGAATCTACTTTACTCATCAGCGGAAATAATTAAACGATCATGAAATCACGAAGTATATAAGAGAAATAATTTAATTGACACATTACACACTGATTTCTTGGGGAAAGCCACAACTGAAAACCCTGCTATTTATATATTGCATTAGTAAGAAAATATGAGAAGATTACAATGCTAATATGAGAAGGTTACAATGTTTTGGTCAAGCCCGAGAAACCTCTGCATTATTTATCTCTGTCTCACGGCTTCCTAGATAAGTCTAGGCCAATACTTGACCAAATTTTAGCTTGCCCAAGTCCCCATTTCCTTGTGTTGTTTCCTTGGGAATTACACCCCTATTAATTAGGGAAATTCCTCAATATGAATTGGGCAATCCTCATAGGCCATCCTCTGACTGCATGCACCACTTGCATAATTCAAATGATTATACAACTGCTGGTACACTTCCTTTGAACTCTAATCTCAACTGTTACACCCCTATTAATTAGGAAAATTCCTCAATATGAATTGGGCAATCATCATAGGCCATCCTCTACTGCATGCACCACTTGCACAATTCAAATGATTATACAACTGCTGGTACACTTCCTTTGAACTCTAATCTCAACTAGGTAACTCTCAGATTTCATATGCATGAGTTATTTATGAGTGAATCATGAGTTAACTGGTTGAACACATGAAGCAACACCCCACTGTCTGACCTCTTACTAGTTCCTCCATCAGCTTGAACTAGTTTAATTGACTTTAATTCAGTTAAACTGAATTAATTGATTACAACTCAAAATAAACTCAACCAAAGCTCCTATAATGTAGGAAACACTCTCAATTTAGACACTCAACTCAAATTAACTGAGCCAACTAAGCCAAATTAATTTAGTTAACTCATACAAATTGTCTTATAACGTGGAATTATAATTTTGTTCCTAATTTAATTCTAAGAAAATATAAAATTAAGATTTTTTTTTGCATTTTCAACAAAACTACATAATTTAAGGCAAAATTTGTGAGTTATTGGATTCCAATTTCCATTTGACTCCATTAAATTTTTATGTACAATTCATAAGTTCCATAAAACACTACTAAGTGGTGAGTGATCAAGATTTTGGGGGAGCAGGTGCTTCATTTTACATGAACAAGATAATGGAGAAATCACTGATATACACATAATATATACCCTCAAATTTGACGAAAGCTTAGTACAAATTTATACAATGGGAATTGAGACTGAATCTTTCCATCCTTATAAATCCTAGAGCTATTTAATAGTGTAACATCACAATCCAGAGGTGTGGAGTAATATGTGTAATTAAATCTCATGAGAGAAAACATAAGAAACATCATTGGAGAGAAATGGATGTGTGGAGAAAGTGTGTGTGGATGTGGTTGTGCGGAGATAGCATGTGTGGAGGAAGTGTGTGTAGAGGTAGAGTGTGTGGAGGAAGCATGTGCAAAGATGGTTGTGTGGAGGAAGTGTGTGCGAAAGAAGTTATGTCGAAGATTCGTGTGCAGAGGTTCCTCTTGTGTAGAAGTGGTTGTGCGGAAGAAATGTGTATAGAAACAAAAATATAAACAAAATGTCACATAACAGTTATTACTCTTGTTATTGATATTTCCATTTTAAATTATGTAAACAAATAAAACCAAAACTTAATACATGAAAATCCAAAATTCTATTTCCAATAAAATTTACCATCTATAAAGTAAAACTACAAAACAAAGAGTGATAGCAATTGTGAAGTAAAGAAGTGTGAAAACTACAAATAAGATAAGTAAAGCAAAAATAAACTTTAAAACTAAAACATTTGCAATGAACTAAAAAACCAAAAAAATCTAAATAATGTGAAAATAAAAATTCGAGCCTATGCTTTTTTTACATCCTCGTGAAGTAACTTCTCACTAGTATATTTTGCATATCATCACCTAATCTTCATATGCTTCTACATGTATATAACATTGATACGCATCAACAACCTTCTAATGGAATATTACATAGTATGCCACTGCTTGCGAATATTTTATCCACATCAAATATGTTACAATTCTCCAGACTCCGACCAAATGCTGAAAATATTAGTTAAACACTCTATTAACATATATATATAACATCGCGGAAAGCATTTTAAATATGCGGAAAGTATAATGTTAATCATAATCATATCTAAATACATAGATGGTTAAACTATCTTAAAAATTAAAAAAAAAAAACTTGGTTGGGCATCATTTGATGGGTGATAGTTGCTCTAATGGAATGTTGGACCTTTTTCACCTTTACCTCAATGCATGAAGTTAGGTTACTCGGTTTTTATTTTTTTATAAATGTTTTATCAATTTGGTTTTATTTATGTGAAGGATTTTTTTTTGTATTTTATTGAATATAGGTTTGAGATTCACTATAATTTAATGATGGTTTTTATGATGAGTTAGTGACAATGTAAATATGGAAAAACGACAATTTATTAATATGAAAGGATGATTCCAGATACATTCACCAAAAATTTAAATATGATGTAAAAAGATGAAATGTAGAAAATTGAATTAGCTTTCTAAATATATAATTTTATTTATATAATTTGTATATGACTGAAAAAATTGTTATTTTTTATGCAAAATATAATGCATATGTTTCCATTAGTGCAAGAGTTATGTATCTAAACAATGGAAATTCCTTAACAAAAAAATTATAAAATTGTAGAGATCACATTATTCTTGTGTGTGTATATATATATATATATATATATATATATATTGTGTTATGTGTTGTTAGTTGGGATCAAGTCTTACGTTATTTAGATGAATTTTTTTTACTTTCAGAATGTAGATTTTAGTCTCTACTATCGTAGTGTATAACTTTTTATTTAGAAATAGTTTAAAACAATAAAAAAAATATAGCGAGAATAATGAGGTATTTATTTTAAGATTAATATTATTTTTTTAATTATATATTTGAAATCTACAAAGTTGACTTTGTATGTTTGTATAATAGATTTATGTAATCTTATACAAAAATAACATTAACTTATATTAGAAATAGTTAAAACAATAAAATATAGGGAGAATAATTGAGTATTTATTTTAAGATTAATATTATTTTTTTAATTATATATTTGAAATCTACAAAGTTGACTTTGTATGTTTGTATAATAGATTTATGTAATCTTATACAAAAATAACATAAACTGGCAATTGCACCAAATGTTGCAATGGAAATGCCGTAAGTCGGCATATGAAAAAAGCATAGATGAAGAGTGATTCCTTGACATAGAAGTAGATTCATTGAGGGAACACCCACCTCTATTTTAGAATAAAAGACATTCGCCATTGTTCCAAAATCATATCATTGTAGTATTTGATTGCCCAAAACAATGCATTATCATTTGTAAAGGCACCATCAAAGACAAAGACATAAAAGTCTAGGGATATCTTTATTTATTAGCATTTAAATGAAAAATTGATAAGGTGTTGTCAGAAACAATGAAGTGTGAAAACATAGGGGGAAAGGATTGATTTACTTAATCATAGATGCATATGGATCAAGTGGGTTGAAATGAGAAAACATAGAGGAAAAGGATTAAGTTACTTATTCATAGATGCATATGGATAAAGTGGGTTGTAGTTGTAGCTGAAAATTTGGGTCAAGTTGTTGAAGTTTGGATGTTGAGCAACAATACTCCAATCATTGTAATTGATCATGAAATTGAAGTTATTTCTAGTAAGAGGACAGTTAGGTGTTTGAAAAGACAAGGCCTATTTCTAGTAAGAGGATAGTGCATATTTCTCCAATCATTGTAATTCATCATTTAATTGAAGTTATTTCTAGTAAGTGGATAGTTAGGCATTTGAAAAAAAGAAAGCCTATTTCTAGTAAGAGGATAATTAGGTATGTGAAACCTGCCCAATAAATAAATTATTCTGTGCATGAAACTATATTCCCTAATTTTGACTTCAAACTCTCGTCACTATTCTATTCTCTGGTAGGCATGAAAAGAGAATATTTTTTTAATGCTTTATAGAACATGAAAATGTGATATTGTTTGTAATCTTTTATTTTTATGTTAATTATTTTACATATATGATATATTGAAAAGTGATTATATTGATTTAATAAATTTTCAAGAAAATTTTTAAATTAAAATGTTTTTAAATTTAAAAATTTTAATAAACGTTACTTATGTCTTCAATAAAAAAAATCTAAAATATCTAATATTGCCAAATATTCAATTATCCCTTTAAATTTTACCTTCCCATCCTAACCATACACGGAAATATTATATTTGTATGTTTATTTTTATGTTAAATGATATATATATTATATATTTAAAAGTCTAATAATACTAATTTAATATTAATTTAATAAAATTTCCAGGAGAAGTTTAAAGATAAGAATATTTCTTAACTTTTAGATTTTCTTAGAAAATTTAATAAATCTTACAATGTCTGATATAAAAACTCTAAATATAACATCCCAAATAGCAAAATATTCAAATTACCCCTGAGAATTATATCTCCTGATTTATACTTCACTTGTGTTTTGCATGAGTGGAATCTCAATGCCACAACCCCAGTGAAA
>APFE031349988.1:173423-211402 GCA_000404065.3 Pinus taeda
TTTATCCACACCCCTCTTACTTTTTTGAGATGGACAGAGGATGCGGTGATCTAGCACAGAAGGACAGTAGAGAGATAATTTTCTCACTGGGTGGTCACGCATGAACACGACACAAAAGAGGGTCACAACGCGACCTCCCTCGTGGGTAGGCATATGACTTAATGGCTAAATCTTAGAACTCATTCTACGTGGATGTACAGGGAATGTATGATGCACGACATGCGTCATATATACTGTATAATAATCGACACGGGAGGATATTTTATGACAGGCCTGTTTCGCTTCTTTGTTGGGCAATCATCTTTATCAGTGAATACTTGTATGTGGCAGAGGCGTGTTCACTGTCATATTCTAAGATACCCTGAAATAGACATACCGATCGCCAATTTTTTATCCCACGAATGCATCTCCTCGTGTTATATAGCTGCAATTCGGAGAGGCCTCTTCGATGCTTCATCCTCTATAGTGCAAATGGACCTCCATATGTTACTTTGTCAATCCAACATTTCCGGCGTTGATGTCACAACTTCTCTGATCGTAAATTATCTCCATCATTTCTGATTTTTATGTTCAGAAAATTTGATGTTTGTGTCCGATAAGTTGCTCGTATTCGCTTTATATCATTTCCTGCTACCGTTTTATACAGAGATCGATCTAATTTGATATGGTTATTTTGCTTACTTGTACATACCTTCATAATCTCAGAAAAATGGATGCACTCGATTCAACTAATGAACATTTCTAGCCAAGAAATGGAAGACCAGTAGGTCGCAAAGGTGAAAGAAGGCTCGATGTTATATAGAAAAGTTAAACACTACCCCAATGGTTGCATGGATTTTGTTCCGCCTACTCCCCTTCGAAAGGTATGCCTTACGGTTCAGTACGTTATTCCATCTCATTTACCATCTCATATATTCATCCAACTATTCAAGATTATTAATCTTCGAATCTATAATAAATTTCAAAATGTGTTCTGGTGTGTTTAAGTTTTAAAATTCATTTAGCTGAATATGTTGTGTTTCTTTGGAACAACACATCATATTGATCCTTGAGGTGAAAAGGTCGAGAGAAGTTGCGACACAACTTAATTCTGCCTACACAGAAGAGGAATTCAAGTTCTATCTAGAGGATTCTGGGAAAGGAGACTACTCTCGCCGCCTATTTTGGTTTCTGCTCAACTTGTCTGCCTACATCATCGTTTTCTCCGAATCTGCTTCGATTTATGTGATTCCTAGTGCTCTACTAGAATGTTCCTCTCACTTTTGGCTTGTGCCCGCTGCTGCATCTCACTCTTGACATGCAGACTCACTGGCATTTCATTGCATATATGTGGTTTCAGTACGGCTAAGACTGGTTTTCCATAGTGGAGAATATTGCACTGATGTTACAATTTATTAATGATTTCGCCATTTCGCAGATCAACTGATGTGAAAATTATATATCTTTTAACTGGGAGATAGTGAATGAAGTAATGGTTGGGAATTGGATAATCCAACGCTTTCCATTAATAGAGGTGTAGAAGGATAATCCAGTACCCCTATGTGTTTTGTGGATCCATTAACTCTAGCGATGTGTCTGTTTACTAACACCTCCAGGTTTTGGTGTAATGGCAATCATGACTCCAACAAGTGGTATCAAAGCCAAAGGTCTCGAGTTCGAAACACACGTGGCTCCCGTTGGTGGGAGATTGTTGGGAATTGAATAATTCAACTCCCTTGTGTGTTTTGTGGATTCATTAACTTTAGCGATTTACCTGTTTACTAATACCTGCAGATTTTGGTGTAACGACAATCGTGACTCCAACCATAATCAAGTGAATGCTTTCTCCATGATTTGTGAGGTATATTAATAGTTTATATGGTAGGTTTTTGGTGTCGTTTTACTTTCTTATTGAGACTTTATGCTAGTTGCCCATTTCGTACCTTATAATTATATTAATAAACAATATATTTTTGTTTCAGATCAATGCTCGCTCATATATTTTTGTTTCAAATCAATGTTCTGTGATATATTTTTGTTTCAGACCAGTGTTAAGTGTTGTTAACTTATATTTGAGTATCTGTTGGAAATTAATTCCAACTGCAGCATCAGTTGAACAGAAATCGCAAATCACGTCTCTTCGCAAATTGCATTAATCCTTTCGCTGTCCTCCGCACTGTGACGCGATGTGATGCGATCGCAGATCACAAGTTTCGCCCTGTAAGCGTTGAGCCTTTCTTTCTTTTGTTTTCTGCGATTGCGATACTGCGATGCAATATCATCGCACATCGCAGATCGGCCATTTCTCACTTTGTCTCATTCTCGCAATAAAGTTTTGCGATGCGATCCCGCTGCTCATCTGCTGATCCGACAGTCCATATTTGTTCCCGTCAAATACACGTCACCACCATACTCTGCACTTAATCTGTTTTGTGTTCCCAGGGAAGAAAGTTAGCTTTGCGCCATAACTGCTCACCAACAGCATTAAAGAAAAGCATGGCCAAGAAGGAAAGAACCAGCCTCGAGCCGGCCGCAGCGTTTATCTATTACGGGTTCCCATACAACCGACTCAAGAATTACAGCAGAGACTCTGTCAGAGAGTTAAAGCAGTTGATGGACTGTTATGACCCCTATTGCACTATATATGTGTAGACACAACAGTGTAGAATGTATGTTAGAGAAAATAAGATAGATGAGAGGTAATGCACAATAGTGTAAAAAGAAAATTCCTTTCATTGTGGAACTGAAGCGTTCCTGTTTGTAATCCCTCTGTTCAGAGGAAGACTATTTTGTAAACAAGAGTTTTTTTAATACAAGCTTTAATTGTGTGTTAAAGATCCTGTGTTTGTTTTCGGAATTATTGTTTTGTTATGCAAAAACTAACTTGAATTTAAATTTTGAAAATCAATGTGAAAACCTTGATCTTTGATTATTATTTTTCTAATTTTATTAGGAGGTCAAATTATCTAATACAGTAAATATTATAAGTCGATTGACCAATCTCAGATATTTTGTAAGTATTTTCAAATTTATGTTACTATATTGTATGTTGAGATCTTTGCGCTGGAGCGTTTCTTTCACAGTGGGTATGGGTGTTGGAAGAATCACTGTATTTCTATAGAATCCTTAATTTCCACCATGTGGATCCTAATTATTGGTTTGTAACATTTACCCAAACCTGCGGGCTTTGGTGTAATGGCAAACCTTCACATGGTATCAGAGCTTGGACCCAGGTTTGATTTCCCCGAATTGGGTTGGAGGGGAGGTGTTGGAAGAATCACCACACCTCTATAGAATCCGTAATTTCCACCTTAAGTATCATAGTTATTAATTTGTAACATTTACCACTACCTACGAACTTTAGTGTAATGACAAACCTGCACAATCACCACTAACAAAAACTTTTGTGTAATGACAAACCTGCACAATCGCCACTAACAAAAACCTTTTACTGTGTTAGAACTCTGCAAAGGTTCATCCAAGAAGTTGAGACGAAATGTTGTCGTACAGTCAACGTTTCGAACTTTGTGGTGCAAAGTTTCCATTTTGGTGCGTTGCTTTTGAACATCGGTGTGGAATAACTTTTGTGTAATGACAAACCTGCACAATCGCCACTAACAAAAACCTTTTACTGTGTTAGAACTCTGCAAAGGTTCATCCAAGAAGTTGAGACGAAATGTTGTCGTACAGTCAACGTTTCGAACTTTGTGGTGCAAAGTTTCCATTTTGGTGCGTTGCTTTTGAACATCGGTGTGGAATTGAGATAGTTCGAAAAAACAATGAGTATTATTGATATTCACGACGAGGAGAAACAGGTGGGTGGTATTAGAGAAGTCAGATTTATAAATTAATATTTATTAGTGTAAAGGATGAACCATATTCAAATCATTTTAATTATAACATTATTATACTTACATTTTCTTTAAATTTTATTTTATTTAAAATTGGAATAAATCTATATTTTTTATTAAAAACTTTTCTATATAACACTCTTGGCTTTTTTCAATTTTAGAATTAATCGTAATTGATGAACTTAACAGTTTTATCAAAACTTCATAATTAATACTCTTTTTCGTATTTTAATTAATACTCTTATAAATTGTAGTGGATATTTTTGTTAAATTTGATAAAAACAATTACAATCTTAAATTTAAGTTGTGCAATAAAATTTTATAATTAATTTTTTTATGAAAATTTCATGTTTTAATTAATGTTTTTATAAATGGTAGTCGATATTTTTATTAAGTTTGGTTAAAAAAATTAAAATCGTAAATTTAAGTGGTGTAATTGATAGAAATTGGACTTCACTTCTTCCCCATTAATTAAAATGATTCTCTTTTTTGCATCCCCTACTTCTCTTCATCTTTCCCACCCTCTATAGGTCAAAACAACGCCTCTCATAACCTAAAATAACATTAAGAATTATAAGAAATATGATGTTTCCAATATAATAACTAAACTTCATGTTAGATATAAGCAAGGCTCAACTCAACTTAGAATACATTAACAATAATTCATTAACATAAACACATATTTCATTAATAATTCATTAACATAAACTCATTAATAATTCATTAACATAAACTCTTCCATACTCACGATCAACACACCTATTTGCTACAGATTCTTTTAGCCGGAGCTGCCAGATTTGCGTAGTGTTAAGTGAGAGATGGCGTTCAATGTTCTACGATTTCTCAAGGACACTAACATATTAGTGACTGGATCAACCAGTTTCCTACGCAAAAGTATGTTACGCGTTATTAATGTTAAATTGATCTTTACATACATTTACGTTTCATGATAATAAATTGTTAATTGTTGTAATCTTAGATTTTAGATTTATGATAAAGATTTATGGTGCAGTTTTTGTGGACAAAATCTTCCGTATACAGCCTGGAATTAGCTGCATTTATGTTTTGCTAAAGGCCGAAGATGTAGAGTCCGCATGAAAGAAATTTCATAGAGGCATTCATTGAGAATTATTTTTTATGTATAAATTTGATTAAAAAATTGATGAAAATCATGGATTTATGTTAGTGCAAACTTGACCCAGTGACTTTGGGTTGTGGTATTTTTAAAGTGATCCAACAACTTAATCGATAGAAATTTTAGGTTTACAGCAGTAGTATGAGTTTCACTAATAGACTTTTGGGTTTTAGTTATTTTTATTTAAATTGCATATTTAGAAAATATTTCTAACAAGATTCCAGGATTTTTGCTGAATCTTCAAATAAGATTCCGGGATATTTGCTGAATCTTCAATCCACATAAGCTGAGGAGTAGCTTTCCAGGATATTTGCGGAACCTTCAATCCACATAAGTTGAGGAGTAGCTCGCTTATGACCTAGAATATTAAGAATCTTATAATGTCGAATATTAATAAGCCGAAAAATGAATAGATCAAACAAAATATTCTGTATAACATTTTATCAATGACGTTTAAGGGGTCAATTATCCCTCTAAAATTTAGGCATTTGACCATATTCCTGTTTGAATGCTTCTAAGCGATCTCCTCAGTGCTCAAAAATTAATCCTAGACCAACAAACCCCTTTGAATGACAGGTTATGAGACAAGAGTTGTTCACGATTATGAGAGAGCAACATGGAGACAATTTTGAAAGCTTCATATTTCTGTTCTTGGAATTGATGGGGAGGCCACGAGCTGGACACCATTGTTAACAAGGGAGCCACTGCCGTGGCGGTAGTCCCTGCCGGGGTTTGCCACAACAACAATACAAAATTGTAATTATAATTGGATTTCTGGTTTTTGAATTGTTTAGAAGCTAACTGGTAGATGGGTTTTATTTGTACCATGCATTGATGCACAACTGAAACCAAAAACCCGGATGATATTGGCAAGCCATTGCCATCTTCCCAGATAGGTCCTTCAATTAGCACGACCAGTGTAGAGAGCGTTCTATCCACTTGCTATCCTTTTTAATGAGGTTGTTTGTTCCAATTTCCACCCCTTCATGTTTCCACCATATCATTCACCCTATTTGCAAATCAAGTTTCACTAAATTATATCCTACAGCAATCAATTTTTATGAGTCTGATTGGTTTGAGAGGAATCGTTAGATAGCTAGAGGCCAAGCTGGGCTCAAGCAGGACTACCATACAAGGCATCACATATTCACTGTTTGAGCTAGCATTTAGGAGGTTAGACAGAATCACTTGAAACTCTACTGCTTCTGTGTTGATTTTATGAAGGCCTTTCATCTATATATTAAACACTCGACTTCAATACTAGTGTATTGCATATATTACTAGTGTATTGCATATTTTTTCACCTCCACTATAATAGATATCGCAATGGTCACATTTCAACATTGAAATTCCTTATTATTATTTGCTTAGCATCACCTTTCAACATTTGAATTCCTTTAGCCGAGATGATTGGGTGGGTGTTTATTATCGTAGACTGTTTGATTATTTCGGATACCGTAGTAGTTTCGTTGAATATGTGTAAATTATTCAAACCTAATAAACCATGCAAAATAAATATTGGGTAGAAGTCATATTACACATATTCAAACCTAATAAACCATGCAAAATAAATATTGCGTAGAAGTCATATATGAATGTAAGGTGAATGATTGCTCATGTACACATGAGTACGAGTGACTTACCCTTCCAAATTTCATGTTTTATAAAATATTTTAAATAATGCTAAAAATTTTAACAAAAGTATTTAAGTATTTTTTCATGATAAAAATATGAAATTTACAGATTCAGGTGAATTCAACCTGCGGCCAACCGTGGAATATTTTGAATGGTTACTTGACCATATTTTGAATGGTTACTTGGCCATTCGGACCACTCTCTGCCTTCTAAATACTGGCCATGTCAAACTATCCTCCGAAGGAAAGGCCGAGTTCTGCTTGTAGTATGGGAGTATGCGGCCACTTGGAGAGTGTACGCAAGGTAAATCCTGAGAAGATGGAAATATTAAAATAAAAATGATAATACTAGCCATGTCAAAGCCTGCTCCAAGGAAAGGCTGCTTCTGGAAATACAACACCAAATTCCATTACTTTGGCATAATTACCTTTTGCATAATTTCTGGAAATACAACACCCAATTCCATTAATTACTGGAAATATAGACGAGGACTTTAACATAATTACTGGAAATATCTATAGATAGACGAGGCATTATGGATAATTACGAGAGAATTAAAAGACAAATTAAGAACAACAAAAAGAACAGAGAAAAGAAAGTAAGAAAGAAAACAACAAAACCAAAGAAATAAATAAATTAAAACAACAAACAACAAAAGAAAGAGAAACAAATAAACAATAAACCAAAAAAAGACTATACAGAAACAAACAAAAGAAAGTAAGAAAGAAAACAACAAAATGAAAGAAATAAATTAAAACAACAAACAACAAAAGAAAGAAAAACAAATAAACAATAAACCAAAAAAAAGACTACAGAAACAAACTGATCAAAATATACTATCAACAATTACTTTGGCGTAATTACTTATAGCATATTCACTAGAAATATAAACAATTACTTTGGCGTAATTACCTATAGCATATTCACTGGAAATATAAACAATTACTAATCAATATATATTCGTCGAAGTTCAACATATAAATAGAAAAAGGCATAAAAACCAAAGAAATAACTATACAACTCGGTTCTTAATCATAAGTTCATAAATTAACTTCATGAAAAAAAAACATTAAAAATCTAGAGATAAATTTAATAGTGCTTCTTTAGATGAAACGTTTTCATAGATCTCCTTGAACAGAGCTTTACCTTTTCGACCACCAGAAAATGGCTTTTTGAGAGTTCCGTTGCACTGGAGATTTGTTGTCTATACAATTTTGTTTAAAGGCCAGAACTGATTTAACGCTACACGGTTTGCCTATGCCAGCGTAGCGCATGGTTTTTTCATCTTACTGCCAAACCTGGTATGACTTGCTTTTGTATTGGGTAAATCTGATTCACCAATTTTCCTCATCTTCAAGAATAAAGGAAATTGAAAAGAAATATTATTTTCAATTCAAGTTGTGCATTCAGAATAGTGCTTCGGTGTTTGTCGTAAAATACCATGTAAGGGCCAATAGCAAATTCTGAGAGATCGTAATTTTAGCTCTTAAGTATATGGCAATCCCAACATAACATTACTAACTGAGTTCCCACAACGCTGAGTTGTCATGCGTAAGTTAGGGAAATAGAATGAAACTGTAATAGAAAAGAATCAATCTTATGCGTAAGTTAGGGCAATAGAATGAAATTGTAATAGAAGAGAATCAATCTTTTCCTTTATTGGGCACGCACCCCTTGATCCTCACCAACACTCTGTTCGATCATAGTAAATCTAGCCTGCGAGTTCAAGAGATCGGCTATTCTCATGGTTCTTTGTGCAATGGGAGCATTGGAAGGGGCGTACAAACCACACCGAAAAGGGCATATAAACCACACCAAAGAACAAGGAACAAAATTATTTGATGTTCAGAACCAGGGAAAACAGAAATTGTTCTGTGGAGGCTGCTATGGCTAAAAACAGAAATTGTTCTGTGGAGACTGCTATGGCTAATTAATTGTGGCTATCTCTATCATGAAAAACACAAAAAAGTATCATGAAAAACACAAAAAAGGAAGTGGACTTGATGATCGGACTGGTTGATCCCAGAACCAAAGCAAAGAGATATCGAGTACCAAACCTGTTGATCCTAGACCAAGATGCCCAGAAAAAACAAATGCTCTTGTTCGCCGGAGAAAATTCAAAAGAAAATTCGGGCGGGAGGGCCGGAAAAAGGTAGAGGATTCCAGACGGGAAAGCCAGAGGAGATAGAGATGAAAAAACTAGAGCCTGGAAAGATGCTATTCCGAAGGCTGGGATTGACAGACAAAACAACAGCAGTATATGTGAAAGATACACCACCAGCAATTTTAAAACGAATGTCCGAGCAAGAACTATAGATGAAAAAGATTGACTTTAGTTTGCTGAGAAGGGAAAGCCACATTTTTCCAGAGAGTCAAAAGTTGTATGCCATACACAGAACCCCGGGAGACAAAAAAACCCAGAAACGATTCTTCTGCCCAAATCCTACGACCAGCCCCAGGAAAAATGAACCTCTATCCTAGCAAGCATCTCCATACAATATATGCGAGGAGGAGACCCATGAAACTTATAATCAGTAAATTCAGAAATCTAAAGACTGCCAGAGTAAAGCTTAGCCACCCAGAAATTAAATTGCCCGACATTGATGACCATGAGAAATCATGGGATACCATTTGACCAGATAATAAAAACAAGCTAAGCAATAAATCTCATGATATGAGACTAGCAGATTTAAAAAGCTATTTTATATAAGAAAACTGTGCTGAACCATAAGATGAGGAGAAAAACTATCATTTACTTACAAACCAGATTGCAGCTATCTAATAAACAGATTCCATTTAAACTGGTTATAGAGCGTAAAAAAACGAGATCTGACCTGATACCGGAGGGAAAAATACCACACGCCGAAGGGAAGCTGACCACCACCAGAGGGATGCCGAACCAGGAGGAAACAGAGAAAGCAAAAAGAGTGCTTGTATGATAGAGGAGTCCTGCGCCCGGGCGCAGGGAGAGGTGAAAGAAAACTAAAGCCAAGTAGGGAAGCCAGAATATAAGGAGAAAAACCTCCGGAGCTGGAAGCTTCAGAGGGGAACAGATGCCTTCCATGCAGCGCTTCACTCTCCACGTCCCAGCCCAAAGAAGGAACGTCATGTCACAATAAAACTTGTTGAAGTATTGCAATATCACAAAACATTGGTTAAACAATCAGTACCGTGTATAATCAATTGGTCCGGCAATAAGACCTCAAACTAAAAACTTTGGATAAAACAAAAGAAACGATGAAATGTTTATTTAAAACTTTGGTTAAATGATTGTGTACGCCCAAATTAATATGGAATTAGATCGATATCGATCGCTATAGTCCCATGCTGAGGCAGGGACTAATAATGCAGCAAGCACAACGTTTGACGACAGGTTTGCTTAGTTTTATTTCTACCCAGGAAAAAGGATTTGTTTGACGTAGGTGTAGTTTGTCCTAGTTATACCTAGGAAAATGTGAAAATGTGAGGGTCCCTAGGTATGGAGAGAGGAAAATTCTTAAGTTGCGGCGACAGTAGAAAAGGCCGGTGCGGTAAAATGACTTAGGCCAAGAAATTGTTCCAAGTCAAACGCTATGCATCTGATGCCTCATGTTTTTTGTACGTGCATCCTCTGCGGTGCACAGGCTGCCAACTGTTAGATGTACGATAGTTTGAATTTGTACTTATTCTTTTCTTAAAGTATATAGTTTAGATGATTAGTTGTTAAATTATGTAATTTTTAAATGTAGTTTTATTTAGATTCTCCTTAGGATTGTGTTAAATTAGATAGTGTGGTTTTTATCAAAAGGGAGTTTATTTTTAATTTGAAGGAGTGGTTGGAATTAGTTACGGGTAAGAAATTATTTCCAATTACTTACATTTCCACAATAATATGATTATTTGTCATATTGTGAACCAGGCTTAATTTAAAAAAAAAAAAACATTTTTTCATTAACTTTTTAGCGAAAAATAACACTTATGAAAGACCATTTTTTGATAAAACGTACTCAAAGAATGAAGGGTAGGATTGATTTTTATATACACATGTTTAGGTGTTCAAAAGAAGAAAATGTAGATGTAGTTGATTTGAGAGTCAATTAATTAAAATATAAATTAAACTACATCTATATTTTAAACTATATAGAAAGCCCTAGTCTTGATATCAACAATTCTAGATTTCTAAACATTGTGAAGTCACTATCTGAAACAATATCATACAGTGATCAATCTACCATGGTCTACTGTGGATCTTATCCCAATAATTGAACAAGCCAATGTTGCTGCCTTATTTAGTGTAGATAACAAGGCGTTCGCATGCATGATATGTATTCGTGCACTTGAGTCTCCAACATGGAATTGTATGTTATGCCCAAGTGATTCAAACAATGAGCCATTGTTGAGAAGCTGAGTAGATGTGGGGTTGGCATTAAGACGTAGAGGATGCTTGATATTCCTCAAAACAATAATATTTATAAAAATATTTGATAACTATTGATAGTATGGTTAAATTTTATAATTCATAAAATGATTATAATTATCATGTTCATGGAAGGAACCAGAGTTTGATTTGGAGCGCGCTAAGGAAATCTTCATGGAAGCCAAGAGGAGCTTCGTTGATGCCTCTACTTCAAGAAGTAAAGACAAACTGAAGCCAGAAATGAACCCATCAATGCTTACAACATTCCTGGAAACATGCATGAAGCTGCTACGCAATAGAAAGGCTGTAAAGGGACTGTAGGAACTCATAAATAGATGCGCTGGGACTATGCCAGGAGAACCATGCGTAGTACGGAAGCACATAAAGCACACGACACGAACGAGAAGGGAGATGAGATTGACTACGCAGATTAGAGAATATGAGATGGACCAAGTGATTCTGGATATAGGATCAGACGCGAATGTCCTGCCGAAGCAAATATGGGAGCACATGGGAAGGCCTATGCTGCAATGGTCTACTATCCAATTGCATTAGCAGATTGATAGAGCAGACGCGAATCACAGTGGATATCGAAGGAGATTGCAGGGAATCATAGTGGATATCAAAGGAGCAAGTGCATTAGCAGATTTCGAAGAAATAGAGATTGTTGAAGACAACAATCCATACCCCGTGCTATTAGGAATATATTGGGTTATTGACATGAATGGGGTGATTGATCTAAAAAAGCTCAAGATGATTTTTGAGAGAAAGTCTCTACGCGTAATTGCACCTTTGGACCCTGCAGAAGGATCACACTACACAGAGCTAGTGCGCGACTATGATAGCGACGACAATTTGGATTGCATCTACAAGATAACCATGTGAGAACAAGACTGGGTGAATCCAACCGTGGATGGACGAATCTCGTGGGAGCGCGAAAGCTCTTGCACATTAGATTCCGACAAAGAGATAGAACGATGGCAGAATTGGTTACATGAGGTAACCACACTGAACTATAACATGATGCCAAACTCGTTACACTGCGTATCAACGGAGGGAAGGGATCTGCCTACGTATGATGGGTTAAGTGAGGTGGATGACTTCCTGAATAGATTTGAAAGAGAAGTGCCAGAAATACAAAGTTTAGAAAGCTTTGACATGGGTACTGCACGCTACGCCTGTGAGGTGGTGGGGTATGCACCAAAGAAGTTTTGAGGACTATAGCTAATGCAGGAGGATGATGCACATGCGATTTGGGAAGCCTCAGATGCGATTAAAAGACAAGTATGACAGACGGGATGATCCACGCGCACATCTCGAAAAATGGACAAAGGTCTATGGGGAAGAACCACAACATGAGTGGGTGCACCTGTTTTGTCATACACTGGATATTATAACCATGAACTGGTATATAGAGACGGAGCTTTGCCATGGAAAGAATGAATGGGATCTCTTGCGCGAAGGATTCCTGTTAACCTTCACATTTGAGGATCGTTGGTGGGATATTGTTGATGATGTGCTCTAAGCAGTAAAAGCAACTATCTTCAAAATAACCCAGGAGCCGATAGAAGTGGTTCAGCCTGAATGGGCAACCCAACTAAGTTTCGCGTTGGAGTGTTACAACGTGAATACTGAAGAAGACGATGAAGATCTGTGGAAAGTTAACATTCTAGAAACTGAAGGCTATCGCGAGGTTCAAGGGCCATTGATTGAAGACCCTGACATAATCACACTAGTAAAGACAAAATAGGTGAACATTGTTACGAAAGCCGAACCTAAGTATGCAATGCTCGATGACTACTGGGATGATGCACTGGTGGATAAGGTTGCTGAGTTACTTCACGAGTACCAGGACTTATTCCTAACCAAGATCATGGACTTAAAAGGAATCATTAGCGATTTAAGGATGATGAAGATCACCTTAAAACTTGACACGAAGCCAATCAAGCAAAGGCCTTACCACTTGAATCTGAAGTACAAGGAAAAGGTCTGCGTAGAACTAGACAAAATACTCGCAGTTGAATCATCGAGCCAACGAAAGAATCAGACTAGGTAAGCCTTATGGTAGTACAGGAAAAGAAGTAGAAGGGCGAGATAAGAATATGTGTGGACCTCAAAAAGTTGAATGATGCATGTGTATATGACCCATTCCCAACTTTGTTCACAGATGAAGTATTGGAAAATTTCGGCAGATAAGAAGCATATTCTTTTACTGATGGGTTCTCAGGGTACCACCAGATCAAAATCACGCTGGAAGACAGGAGAAAGACCACCTTCATGACTGAATGGGGCTACTTTGAATACATTGTTACACTGTTTGGGTTGAAGAATGCGTTAACCATCTTTTCGTGCATAGATGTTGCAACATTCAAAGAATATATACATAAATTCTTGGACGTATATCTAGATGATGGGATTGTATTTGGATTGGTTAAGCACCATGTAGCGAGCTTACGCTTGATGTTGGATACATTTTGATGACACCAAATCACGTTGAACCTCAAGAAGTGTATGTTCCTCGTTCCCTTCGGGAACCTGTTGGGACACATGGTCTGCAAATAGGGACTAATGGTAGACCCCACGAAGATTGCAGTGATTCTTAATTTGGAAGCACCACGAAGTGTTAAACAGCTTCGAGCTACCCTGGGACATATGAGGTACTACAGGAAGTTCATCAAAAGCTATGCCCAGATGACCACGCTAATGGAGAAAATGTTGAAAAAGGATGTCATGTTCTACTAGAATGATGATTGCATGAAGAGCCTAGACGTACTAAAAGAGAAATTGGCCTTCGCGCTAATCCTAGTCTTCCCAAAATGGGATGTGCAGTTTCATGTCCATGTTGACACGTCGTGTATAGCGTTGGGAGCGATATTAAAAAAGGAGGGTGGAGAGGGCTTCGATCACCCTATCGCGTTCGTAAGTCGCAGGTAGTCTAAAACACAAAAGAACTATTCCACAACCGAACTTAAGGGGTTGGCTATGGTGTACGTGCTACAAAAATACTAGCACTATTTGATAGGGGGACACTTCAAGATGTATACAAACCATTCCGCGCTAAAATACTTGGTCAATAAGGCTGTGTTGGGGGGTGCATTTGCAAGTGGCTCTTATTGTTCCAAGAATATAATTTTGAGGTTGCTGTGAAGCCTAGACACCTGAATGCAGGACCAGATCACTTGTCGCGAATTGAGCCAGGCAAGGAACTTACTAATTTGGAGGAAGGATTATCTGATGCACAACTATTTGTTGTGCGCATAGCTGACGACCACTTTGAAGATATAATCCACTATCTGACAATGACGACCACGTCGAAAGAATACTCCATCTAGCAGAAGAAGGAACTTGTGGTGCGCACGGCTGATTTTTCTGTCATCGTGGGGAACCTATATAATATGGGAAATGATGAGATACTGCGAAGATATGTACCTGAATTGGAACGAAATCAGATCCTCACAGAAGCACATGGGGGCGGTGTAAGAGGACACTATGCAGGACGAGAAACCGCACAAAAGATTCTCTGCGCAGGATTGTGGTGGCCAATCCTTCATCAGGATTCAAAAGCACACTGTAAGGCTTGTGATATGTGTCAAAGAATAGGTAAACCATCATGGAGAGACGAGATGCCTTTGAATCCACAGTTGATGTTGCAGCCCTTCGAAAAGTGGGCAGTCGAATTTGTAGGACTTATCAAACCTCAGGTAAAGACGGGCGCAAGATACAATATCACTGTGACTGAGTACCTAACTCGTTGGGCAGAAGCGCAGCCAATCAAAGACTGAATGACCACTACAGCTGCAAAGTTCTTGCTTTAACACGTGTTGACTTGATTTGGATGTCCGGAAATCTTGATGAGCGATCACGGTACACATTTCCTGAATGAAACCATCAGCGTGCTAACATAAGAGTTTCGGGTGTATCATCAGAAAAGCACACCATATCACCCACAAGCCAATAGGAGAATATAAGCATTTAATAAAATACTGGAGATTGTGCTGACCAAAGTATGCAATGCGCAATAGAGTGATTGGGATCTACGCGTACCTGCAGTACTATGGGCTTATAAGACAACTTGCAAGAAATTGACGGGACAGCCACCTTTCCGGTTGGTTTATGGTTTGGAAGCTGTCATGCCAATGGAGTATATTGTGCCTAGTCTGCGCATAACAATGCTCATAGGTATGATAGACTGCGAAGCTCTGCAAGAGCGGCTCGCGCAGTTGGAAGAAATTGAAGAGGAACAGTTCCTGGCCAGCTTCCATCAACATGTACTAATGAGATACTACGAAGGTATGTACCTGAATTGGAACGAAGGCAGATCCTCGCAAAAGCACATGGGGGTGTTGCAGGAGGACACTATGCAGGATGAGTGACCGCACAAAAGATTCTTTGCGCAGGGTTGTGGTGGCCACACCTTCATTGGGATTCAAAAGCACACTGTAAGGCTTGTGATATATGTCAAAGAATAGGTAAACCATCATGGAGAGCCAAGATACCTTTGAATCCACAAATGACGCTGTAGCCCTTTGAGAAGTGGGTAATCGACTTTGTAGGACTTATCAAACCTCAAGGAAAGACGGGCTCAAGATACAATATCACTGTGACTGAGTACCTAATTCGTTGGGCAGAAGCGCAACCAGTCAAAGACTGAACGACCACCACGACTGCAAAGTTATTGTTTGAACACGTGTTAACTCGATTTGGATGTCAAAAAATCTTGATGAGCGATCACGGTACACATTTCCTGAACAAAACCATCAGCTTGCTAACAGAAGAGTTTTGGGTGTATCATCAGAAAAGCACACCATATCACCCACAAGCCAATGGGACAATAGAAACATTTAATAAAATATTGGAGACTGCGCTGACCAAAGCATGCAACGCGCAGTAGAGTGATTGGGATCTACGCGTACCTGCAGTACTATGGGATTTTAGGACAACTTGCAAGAAACTAACAGGACAGGCACCTTTCTGGTTGGTTTATGGTGTGGAAGCTGTCATGCCAATGGAGTATATTGTGCCTAGTCTGTGCATAACAACGCTCATAGGTATGCCGGACTGCGAAGCTATGGAAGAGCGGCTTGCGCAGTTGGAAGAACTTGAAGAGGAACAGTTCTTAGCCAGCTTCCATCAACAGGTACAAAAGCAGCGCGAGAAGGCATGGCATGATCGCCATATTAAGTTGCGCACCTTCAAGGTAAATGATTTAGTGTTACTGTATGACAGTAAGTTTGATAAATTCCCAAGACAGTTCAGAATGCATTTGCTGGGACCATACATTGTTAAGGATGTCACAGATGGAGATGGGGTACATCTGGTAAAGCTAAATATAGATAATTTCCTAGGAAAAGTGAATGGTAGCTGACTGAATCCCTACATGGGTGGCTTGACGAGCTGACTAGCTGAAAGATGCACAGTCTTCACGCTCCAAGTAGCAAGACGAAGGAGCGGGACTATAAACAAATGTAGGGGATGCAGGAACAGGTCCAGGGAAGCAGTTCCGACACTGCGGTCTCGGAACAACATGTACAAGAGATCCAACAGGCAGCTGCTTAGTGCGCTGCCAACCTTGTAGTAGTTCCAACAAAGTTGGAGGGACTATGCGCGAAGATCTTCGCACCGACAGAGTGACTCGAGTGCGAGTCACGATGATTGTGTTGGGGGCCTGTTGGGCATGGAATCCCTCCCAAGGCATGTTTTGGGGCTTAAAGCCCAAGTTTTGACCAAGTCCGTTGTAAAATCTCCTTGAATTGTGGGCGCAGAGTGCAAAGTCATAATAGCGTCACAAGGTTGTCTGCCCTTGTTTTTGTAATATAATGTCGGCTTGATAGACCTACCCATGGTCTGTGGGCCATGGGATTGTATAAATAGAGTGAGGCTCTAAGTGTAGAAGATAGGATATAGCTGGTAGAAAGAAAAGAAGCATGATAAGGATAGGAGATTGAGTCGAAGTGTAAAGTGTGTCTTTGGGTTGTAGAGTAGGATAAGGCTTTGTAGCTGAGTGCGTAGAGGCCTAGTAGTCCGCATCAAAGTCTACGGACCCCTGCAGCTGAGTGCGCAGGGCAGGTCGAGTCTGTAATCGCTGGAAGAATTAATAAAGATAAGTTTACTATATTTTTGTGTATCCTTTCCAATTTAATGTATTATTGGGTATAAATTACAAGTGTACTGTTTAGTTGTTGCATGAACTTATATATGTTTGCTATATAAATAAATATAACAAAAGGCTTCTATTTACCCAAATATAACTAATTGGTGTACAAAGATAGGTAAGATCTTAGGTGTGACTTAGGGAAATATTGTAGAGCATTGCTCCAGCAGTGTGGAAGCCCTGCAACCCCTATGGATGCGCGAAGGAAAGTATATCATGGCGCGAAGGCCAGGAAAGTACGCAAAGCAACTTGCACATAGGGACGAGCAGTTGGACCAAATCAAACCCTCAGATATCTCAAGGGTGTGTAAACCTAGTTCCAACACCCCCACCTACTACTTTGGGTGAGACCTTAGTCCGCGCTCTGCGGATTGTTGCCAAAAGGGCCAGTAGTACAAGGATTTGTTTGGCTAATTAACTCCAAACCTGGGTGAGGCCCCAACAAGCCAACAATGATCCCATTCATAGGCTTCATAAAGAAGAAGATGCCTTATACTGTTTAGCTTTGAAATATCAACAAAAAGTATTCCAACTTGCTCGTCACTGATGATGGCCTCTTGCAACAAACCCTATTTGAATTTGATAGATTGCATCAAAAGAATGAATTACTCTAAGAAGAAATTACTTCCAACTAAGAAATTTCTATAAACAAATATGGTAATATTCATTAAGTAGAAATATTATTCTAGAATAATATCATGTTAGACAACCTAAAGTATACTAAACATCATTTATATACATCTATAATATCACCTCAAACTCACCAATATCACGAGGTTTCCTTGATGTTGTGTGTAGTAAAGAACATGTGCTTTTGAGGTTTCATTACATAAATGACAACGAGAATTCTGCATGTTTTTAGTATTTTGTTACATCAAAATTTGTCGATTATTACTATGTCAATGCATAGTCTACAAGATATCAAGAGAAAAAAATGTAAGAAGAAACAAACATGAAGAAAAAATCTTCTTGAAAACTATAGAAGAAGGAAAAGACATGAAGAAAAAATATACTTGGTCCAACAAATCATCCCAGAGATACCTTCCTAGTGGCTTGTCAAAACTGCGATAGTACTTGATGTGAAAGAGTTGTGAATGCCCACATATTGTCCCCTTCAACGCATAGTGACTTGATAAAAAAGTCAATATACTTTGATGATCAGAAGGAGAAGGCAAAAAGTCTTCTTTGGAGAATACTTGTTCTTGGTTTTTGTACCCTAAAAGTTGCTCATCTAGAAAAACCTTGGACGTCATTTCCTTTTTTGCTACTTCTTGATTCTATCATGCCACCTTACCAGATAGCTACTATGTTTTTATTTGATAATTAATATTAACCTTGGATGAAATAGAAACAATGAAACCATTTGCAAATATAAACCTTTTGATTCCTTATCTTGAAGTTCCAAATATGACGTGACTACCCCATATGAACCTGGACCCACACGAGATATAATTTCATTTGAATATGACTTCGTTGAAGCTAAAAATATAGATAAATCACGTGAAGGACTAGTTGGAAGCAAAGGTCTTTGTTCAGATGGATATGTATCCCAATGTACCCATGTAACTTGAGAAAATGTATCTCCTATGGAAGATTTCTTAAACAATTTCCATTTGAAGAAGACTAGTTCCATCAAGATTAGTTTTACTAGTAACATGTGACATAGGTGGCCCCATCCCTCCAATAGTAAGAAGTAGTTTGGATTCTCCTTTATTGTTATCAATCATAGGGTCATCTACTAAGGCCGAGACATTTGACATTGTCTTATACATTTTCAGGTTTTACATTTCTTCCTACTGTTTTTGTTCTGGAGTAGGAACAACATAACTAGGTATTGTAGAAATAGATATATCTAAACTTAATTGTTTGTCTGGTAATGCAACAATTATTGGTGATTTCAAGGGAAGTTCAAGAAAGGTAGAACCTTCATATGGAAGGAAATAGGTCTCAAAGGCTAAATGGTAAACTACAAACACTACATATTGAACATGTTTAAATTTCTCCCACTGATCATGACTTGTGCCCATAAGACGAACTTGTGAACATGAGCATAGCAAGTACCATAAATTTTGACTTCATGATAAGTGCATATAACATAAGATCAAGATGTCACCTAGTTTGGAGATAGTTAACCACATGATATACTTTCAAGAATGAAATTTTGAGAACCTATTTACTTTGAAATTTTTTAGAGAGAATATTAGATTGATTTCTAGGCTCCATCCTCCATCTGTGACTTAGATTATCATAGAATATATAATAGAAGTTCCATTTCTACTAGACAGATTAGACTTTCAAGGAATATTAAGCATAAATATAATAATTATTTTAATGACTGAAATATTTAAAATACACAACGAATCCTAGACAGTTTGCCACCCTTAGAGTCACCATCCTAGGATGGAAAATGGGTTTCCAGTTTGTATTAGAAATGTTGATTTATTGATTCACATCAGAATATGTAGGTTAGAACACTAATAAGAAAGAGAAACATTTTATGCATAAAATAAAAAATAAAGCTGTAAAATACCTCGCTGATATTGTAGGGAATAGGTAGAGTGGGTATACATGGCCTCCCCACACCAACTAGTATTTGAGGAGGGTGGGCCCCCCTATTTATCAATATTTTTCCCCTTGGCTTTGTACAAAATTACTTGAAACCCCAATTCATCACTTTTTTCAGTTTCATACTTTGGAGAGCAGATTTGGACAACAAAAATGAGAACAACTTAGGGTGGACATGTTTGGTAGAACAACATTGAAAAATAACTTCAGCAAGTAGGTTTGAAGGGAGGAACTCAAAACATATATTTTGATAGCAAAACAACACAAAAACACTCAAAACTCTTATTTGTTCTATTTATTACACTCCTATATTCTTATGATGGAATCTTTTTCATCTTCGGGAGGGTATGATCATAGAAATCATGGCAGAAGAAGTGGTAAAGGGAGAGGAGATGGTGGAAAAAAATATAAAAAATTCCCATTGATTCCCCTCCGAGGAAGTGTGTCATAGAAAGATAGAGAAAAATGAAAAATATATGGTGGAAACTACTTATGGAATTACATTAAGTGCAAGGAAAATTTTGGATTCATACTCAAGGGGTAAAGCCCTTTTTCTTTGGCTTACTAACAATGGGGTTGAGTTTTGTAATCTATCACCTCAAATATTAAGGCACAATATCAAAAGGATCATGACAATGCATAATTAGATGGGGAATAAAGGAGGGGCATCAAGCATGTTATCATAGGTTAAATAAAGGGGTAGAAATTTCCCTCAACAGTCAAGGAAGCTTGGAAGAGATTGAACTCCACACTCTTGGAAAGAATGTTTGATTGTGGTAGGAGGGAACAAACAAATAGTGGAGTTTACCATACATGCATGTGGTATTCCCTTATAGAGTCTTCTGTCTCTATATTTTCAAGTCATGTTTAGAGTGGTTAATGAAGCACCCATGGGTTACGAGAGACAACATTTTGAAAGTAAGCACTACCATTCTACAGAAGGAGAAGTTGTTGTGGACTAATACAACAAACCAACCATCAATAAATTTGACAATATGTCTCCTTCAAGACCATACTTCTTGAGAGAAATAAATACTTCAAATGAGGAGAAGAGCATTGAATGCACGATTGAGACTTACAAAAGTAATTGAGATTTCAAATCATCACTACAATATATGAAATTTGAATATGGATACTAATGCTATACAAAAAAAATGTGCACCTAAACAAATCCCATACAACTAGATGTAGGTGTCTACATCTCACAAAATGAAAAGCATGTGAATTTTCCAAAATTCTAGAAAATTTTAAAAATAAGTAGACAAAATTAAAGATGTGCTATAAGCATATATAGAGTTTAAGCCATAAACACCTATCAAATCAATATTTTTGAGGCCTTTTTAAAAAATTTTAGCAATGATTTTAGGGGAGATTTTCCCTAAATTTGTATAGGGCCTATTTTTGGTTGTACCTTTCAATACAGATACATAATCCAGATGCAATATAATAAATCATGTGTTGACCATATTGTATATGTACAATATATAAAATGTGTGAAAACATACATACGCCATGTCCAAACAAGGTTGTATGGTGACTATGCTTCAAACGTCATGCAAGTTATCATAGAATCCAAAGTATACAACAAGGCTTACTTGGAAAAATTTGGAAGTGAAAGGAAAGCTCCAAACAAAGAAAATGAAGTAGTCAATGGATTCAAACAATAGTTTCTATCATTTGTCTTGAACCAAATGTGCTCTAAAGAACTAATTTACTACATTTATCAAAAGGAGTAATGCATTTGAAAATGTAAATGTACTCATTGATATGAGTATTATTAAGCTTATTGCATGCCGATCATATTCTGGTTCTGAAACTTTAAAATTGCATATGCTTGCACCTCAAGTTTTTTCACTTCCCAACTTATCAGTAGCGAAAAGACGATGGAGAACTTATGGATTCATCCATTCAGTGAAGAGAAACAAAATTGTATCAACCAAGGCAAGGGATGCATCACAGTTAGAAAGATAGGCAAACACAAGACAAAAATAGGGCACGAGATGAGGCTTACTACCCAAATAGGAGCCTATGAGATGGATCAAGTTATTTTGGATCTAAGGTCGGATGAAAATATTTTGCCTAAACAGACATGGGAAAGAATGGGGAGACTTGCGCTGTAGTGGTTTGCAATTCAATTGAGAATGGGAAATCAACATAAGATTATCCTTATGGGAAGATTGCATGGAGTGACTGTAGATATAGAAGGTGTGAGTGCGCTGGCCGATTTTGAAGTAATAGAGATTGTTGATGACAACAATCCATACCCAACTCTCCTGGGAATTTATTGGGCTATTGACATGAAGGGGGTTATCAATTTGAAGAAGTGGACTATGTCGTTTGAAAGAAAATCACTCCTCATTGTAGTTCCATTGGACCTTGCAAAAGGATTGCACTATACTAAACCGGTTCATGACTATGAGGAAAGCGACACTGATTTCGATCAGATGTATAAGCTAACAACACGAGATCAAGATTGGGTTAATCCGACAGCCAATGGACGAATTGCATGGGACCACAAAAGTTCCTGTACATCAGATTCATATGAATAGTTGGAGCATTAGTAGAATAAATTGCATGAAGTATCTACACTACGCTATAATATGATGACTAAATCATTGCACTTTGTGTCGTTGGATGTAAGAAATTAACCTTATTATGATGGTTTAACTGATGTAGATAAATTTTTGGATGCATTTGAAAGGGAAGTACCGGAGAAGCATCGCTTCCAAGAGCTGGATTTGGCATTGCGTGATACACTTGTACGGTGATGGGGTCTGCATTAAAACAGTTTTGATTAATGGCGCGAGTACACAAGAATGATGAGATTGCAGTTTGGTCGCTTGAAAGTTTGGCTAACTGAAGAATACGAAGGAAGAAATGATCTGCACGATAATTTAGCAAAATGGACTATGGTCTATGGAACAGAGCCGCAACCAGAGTGGGTGCATATTTTCTGTCACACTTTGGACATTATTCCTATGAATTGGTACCTAGAAATAGAGCTCTTCTACGGTACCACAGAGTGGGACATCTTAAGAGAAGGATTTTTGATGACCTTCAGCTTTGAGGATGGGTTCGAAAGCATTGACGATGCACTGCAGGAGGTTAAGGCAACAATCTTTATAATACCACAAGATCCTTTATAATTGATTCAACCAGATTGGAGCACCTAGCTGCACCATGCATTGGAGTGCTATAATGTGATCACTAAAGAATATGATGAGGATCCAAGGAATATTAACATCCGAGAGGCTGAAGGCCACCACAAATTTTAGGGACCAAAGATAGAGAATCTAGACATCATCGCACCATTGAAGACTAGACATGTGAACATTGGCACAGAGGTGAAGCCAAAATTTGTAAAGATTGGAGATTACTGGGACGACGCCATAGTAGATAAATTCGTTGAGTTTCTCCGCGAATATAAGCACTTATTTTCTACCGAATTTTCAGACTTAAAAGGCATCATAGGTGATTTGTGAGTGATGAAAATAACTCTAAAAAATGGATGTGAAGCCCGTTAAGCAAAGGCCATATCACCTTAATCCCAAATACAAGGAAAAGGTCTGCTTGGAGTTAGACAAGATGCTTGTAGCAGGTATTATTGAACCGGTGGAGGAATCTGATTGGGTGAGTCAAATGGTAGTTCAAGAAAAGTAGCAAAAGTATGAAATAAGGATTTGCGTAGATCTCAAGAAGCTTAACGATGCTTGCATTCATGATCATTTTCCAACTCCATTGAGAGATGAAGTACTGGATAATGTTGGAGGGCAGGAGGCTTATTTATTCACTGATGGGTTCTCTAGATACCATTAGATTAAGATCACACCAAAAAATACGAGTACGACCACCTTTGCGACAGAGTGGAGATGTTTCTAGTATGTAGTGATGCCTTTTGGACTTAAGAATGCACCGGTACTGGCGATCATCTCGTACGTAGTCATTGCGACATTCAAGGAATTGATTCACAAATTCTTGGAAGTTTATTTTGATGATTGGATAGTGTTTGGGATTGTAAAGTGCCATGTAGCCAGATTGCGCTTGATGTTGGATACATGCCGAAGGTATCAGATTGCATTAAACTTGAAGAAATCCTTGTTTTGCGTCCCTTTCAGAATCTTGTTGGGTCATGTGGTGTGCAAGCAAGAATTAATGGTGGACCCTGCTAAGATCGTTGTCATAATTAATTTGGAGGTGTTAAGAAGTGTTAAACCGCTGCACGCAACACTACGCCACACTGGGTACTATCGGAAGTTTATCAAAAGTTATGCTCAGATTACTGTGCCTATGGAAATTCCATTGAAGAGGACACTACATTTCTTCTGGGATGAATAATGTCAGTGCAACTTGGATGTAATAAAGGATAAAATGGTCACTGTATCGATCCTAGTTTTCCTGGATTGCAAGAAGGAATTTCATGTGCATGTGGATGCTTCATGTATTGTGCTAGGAGAAGTGCTGACACAGGATGGCGAAGGAGAGATGGATCATCTTATAGCATTATCCAGTAGGAAGTTGTCAAAAGAAGAAAAGAAATATTCAACGACAAAGCGCGAAGGGTTGGATATGGTGTACGCACTCCAGAAATTCATACATTACCTACTAGGCACAGATTTCAAGATGTACACAGACCATTCTGCATTGAAGTGTCTAGTCAATAAGTCTATGTTGGGGGGCAAATGTGCAGGTGGCTGTTTTTGTTTCAAGAATATGATTTTGAAGTAATTGTGAAGCCAGGAATGTTGAATGCGGGACCAGACCATCTGTTGCACATTGAAATAGGAGAAGAACCTACTAATTTGGAGGAAGGATTGCCTGACACACAGCTCTTCACAGTGTGCATAACAGATAATCACTTTGCAGATATTATCCACTTTCTAACTACAGGGACGACTCCAAAAGGATATACCAGTCAGCAGAAGAAAGAATTGGTGGTGCACGTGGTAGATTTCTTTGTGATTGTAGGGAATTTGTATAAAATGGGATCAGACGAAATACTTAAACATTATGTGCCTGATATTGAACGAGATTGTATCCTCATTGGAGCTCATGGAGGAGTTGCAGGAGGGCACTATGTGGGGAAAGCAACAACGTAGAAGGTTTTGCGCATTGGATTGTGGTGGCTGACACTGCATAAAGACTCTGAAGCATATTGTAGGGCATTCGATGCATGTTAGAGAATGGGAAGGCCATCACGGAGGGATGATCTACCTTTGAATCTGCAGGTGTCATTGTAGCCACTTGAGAAATGGGCAATTGATTCTGTAGGACTAATTTAGCCTCCACACAAGAAAACTGGTGCGCAGTATATCATCACCACGACCGAATATTTGACTAGATAAGCCAAGGCATAGACTATGAAAGATTATACAGGGGTAGAAACATTGAAGTTCTTTTTTGAATATGTGTTGATCAGGTTTGGTTACCCAAAGGTTTTGACGAGTGATTGCGATACACATTTTATCAACAAAACGATTAGCATGCTGACAAAAGAGTTCCCATTTTACCATCAGAAGAACATGCCATATCATCCTCAGGCCAATGGAATAGTTAAGGCTTTTAATAAGATATTGGAGAATGCACTGATGAAGGTTTGCAACACACAGTGGAATGATTGGGATGTGCGCATACCAGTAGCGTTATGGGCTTACAAAACTACTTGTAAAAAGCTTACTAGTTAGACACCTTTTAAGTTGGTCTATTGCATAGAAGCTGTAATGCCTATGGAGTACATCATGCCTAGTCTATGCATAGCGGCTTTCATAGGAATGGTGGAACGCAGAGCCTTAGAATAATGGATTGTGTATCTAATGTAGCTCAAGGAGGATAGGGTTTTGGCTGGATTCCATCAACAGGTTCAAAATGAACGCGAAAATGCTTGGCACGATCGACACATCAAATTGCACACCTTGAAGGTAAATATTTTGGTTTTATGATATGATAGTAAGTTTGATAAGTTTCCCGGGAAGTTTTAGATGCACTGGCTAGGACCATATGTCATCAAAGAAATTATCGACAGTGGAGTAGTTCAGCTCGTGAAGTTGAATGAAGATCCATTTTCGGGAAGGGTAAATGGAAGTAGATTGAAGCCATACACGGGGGATTCGACCCGATGACTACATGATGGTAGCACATTCTTAACACTCTAGGCAGCTACAAGGAGGCGCAGGACTATAAAATACATTTCCCAGTTTGTAGAGCTATGCGAAAGGGGGTTTGCGTGAAAAAGGGTGACGTTGAAGTACCAAAAAATGAAGGATAAATTCAAGCTTGTGAAGAAGCTGCACAAGTACTCTATCTCCTCAATCACTGACCCTATGGTAAAAATTTCTATGTAGATCCTTGCTGGCAAAGTCATGAGAAAATTTCGTGTAGATGAGGTTCCGGTGCCAGTTATTTCACTAGCTTCACATTGCACGGAGGGCGTGCAATTCAATTGGTTGTGCTACCTTTGTAGTGAGTTCCTTGTGAAATGTCAAGAGGTGTAGGATGAGAGTAAAACATTCCACTACGTGTGGCTATTACTCTCCATCATATTAGTGGCTTGGGATTTGCTGGACGGTAGTCAATTTCCTCTTGTGGAGAAAGATTTGCCGGAGGCTGCATAGTTTGCATCCCTCTGGGAAATCAAGGACGCTATGCGCCTCATAGAGACCAAAGTCTTTTGTGTGGTGATGGATTTAAGCATTCACATGGCCATCAACCAGAAGCCACATTTTTCACCAATCATGTTTAAGCAGCTAGCAGAATATGCAAAGTTTAAGGCAAATTTCCACTGCATCTACATCAAGGCGCGGAAGGATCCAAAACAAAAATGGTTTGATATGCCTTACTTGGCCATGGATGACACCATCCATAAAACCATCAAGAATTGGCCGATAGATTGGTATACTCCATCCGATCTGGCCGCGGGCACCAACAAGTCTACAAAGAAGAAAAATAAGGAAGAAACCAAGCAGAAGGTCTAGCAGTTGGCTCAGCAGCGCAGAAAAGAGGCCGAGGAGAAGTCCCAGGTAGAAGAGGAGCACACCACGAAGCATTAGGCCGAACAAGAAGAGCACGACTCCGAGTGCAGTGGTAAGTCTACTTTGCCCCAAATAGAGGAGGAGGATCAGTTAGAGCAGGGCGACGGTGGTCAGGAGGAATAGAGAACTTCCTTCCATATAAAGAGATACAGGGCTTAGTAGAAGGAGGGGCCGCAGAAGAAGTCAAAAGTGACAAATCCATCGCTAGATCCAATTACTCTGACAAAAGGCGACCTTGATGAGATTGGAGACAAGGTGCATGATACCATAATGGAACTGCTACAACAGTTCAAACAACAACAACAGTAGGCACTAAGTACCATCCAGAAGGATCTGCAGAAGCTGTAGATTCAGATGAGTAGGATCCAGCAGAGCACAGGAAAGATAAGAACTCCAAAAACAAGCTTGGCACAAGGAACCATTCAGGCAACATAGATTGTTTGATTGCTGGATCTTCATGCAGTCACGCTGCGAGATGGATCCTTGAGTGTAGAGGTAGCTGATGACAAGGTCATCGTAAGTTCTCTTAAGAACCTCGACCTCAACCTGGCAGTGCTCCCCAATGAGTTCCTTCGCACGCTGTAGGCAGGTGTGACAACAAAGTTAAGAGCATGAGAGCAGCACGTGGTAAGCCTCATCAGTGAATATAGGGTGAAAAATGAGAAGATGTTCACCGAAAAGACAAAAGCACTAAGGCAAAAGGAGACAATACAGGTGCAGAGAACTTAGATAATAACTGCAGTAGTAGAAGCTTGTAGAACAGTTCTAGAGTTGCACATACTAGAGGAAGCACCATTGGAGGCGAAGATCAAGAAAATTGATGTGGGTGTGCATGAAACCAAGGCAGAGGTGGCTAGAGTCTAGTTTGAGCTAGAAATGAAGATAACAAAATTGGAGCTCAAGTCATAGCCTTCAACCTTGCTAGAGGTAAGGGAACAATGCAAAGTCGAAGTTAAAGATGGAGTTGTGACAGTGGATGCCACAATAGCGGACTACACCACTCTGTTTGAGTAGGCCATGGAAGTAGTGACGAGCCTGCAGGAAGATCCCACCCCTGCAGGTATTGAATACAGAAGTTTGCAAGCTATAGTGAAATATGGTGAAGTAAGGGTGATGACGCTCATTGTTGCTACAAAATAATGCCTCGCCAAGTTGCAAGAGGCTAAGCAGTTGCTTACACAGGTGTAAGCAATGCATAAGAAAGAGGCAGCCCTTAAGGCCAGATTAGGGCCTTGGTTGGATGAGGCCTACATGGTCTCTGCCAATATTCAAGAAAAATTGGTGAACTTGCAGAGTACGAAACAGAAAATCCAGTAGGACAGTGCACGACCAACCATACAGTAGCTAGTGGAACAGATCAAGTAGGCAGCCACACAAAGCGTGATTGAAGTAGCGGTTGCACAAGTAGAGCTGGAAAATCTTCGCAGTAAGATCTCCACACCAGACAAGTGACTCGAGGGTGAGTCACGATATTTATGTTGGGGGCTTATTGGGATGGGGTCCCCTAGGTCAATTTTTGGGGCAAAAACCTAGGTTTTGGGACAAAAGCCCAAGTTTTGATGTACAAAATGTAAAGTCTCCATAAATTGTGGCCGCAAAGAGTGTAGATAATTAATGAGTCAAAAAGGATTTTTACCCTCTTTTATGTAAGTTAAGTCGACTTTTTATAGATCTACCCATGGTCCGCGGACCATGGGATTGTATAAATATGTGTGTCTTAGGGATGTCTAAGGAGATATTAGAATATGGAGATGAATATAATGGGTCAATAGAAGGAAATATCAAAGAAGTCATAGGGAAGAAGAGGCTCTGCAGCTGTGTGCATAGAGGCCTAGAGTAGAGTCCACAGCTGAGTGCTCGGACCCCTGCAACTGAGTGCGCAAGGTAGTCTTGAGTCTGTAAGCTGAACTGATTATCAACACAGAAGATTATTACTGAAATTCCTGTGTTTACCCATTTACTTTTGTTATGTATGAATGCGCTTTATGATGTGATAAATAATTCTTGTATGAAATAATGATGTATTGATGTGCGACTTTACATGGTTTATATTGTTATATGAACACAATTGACATTAAGTGTTTACGTGAAGATTATACTATTGTATGTTAAAGTTATCCAACACTTAAGCATGATTGAATAATTGCTGGGTTAAGAATAGTCTTGGATGCATGTAAGTGGATAATTAGCTTGTTCAGGGTCTGCAAAAGCAAGTCATATACCTCTGTGGAGGTCTCGAGGCCAATTTAAGGAAGTTATATCGATAATCCTTCAAGGCTTATCAATCTCTGTGAAGATAGATTTAGGGCATAAAATGACATCACACTAATCTCTAGGTGTAGAAGCTTGGTTCCAACATCCCCCCATACTATGTCGGGTGAGACTTTAGTGCGCGCTCCACGGATTGATGCCGAAAGGGCTAATAATGTAGGGATTTGTTTGGTGCACTAATCCATAACATGTCAACCACGTATTTCAATGAACATTTTCGACATGTGTGCATTTTGACTACTCATTAACTCTCTCTTCACATAGCTCATTTCACTAAAAAAACCAATTTCAATTTCTCTTCAATGTCAACCTCAATTCCTACTCCAGTTTCTTTCTATTTCGATTTCAATTAAAATTCCACTTTCTATTTAATTTTCAATTTAATTTTGTAGATATCAATTTATATTGAATGCCAATTTTAATTTTAATTTTTAATTAAATGTCAATGTCTATTTTAATTTTAATTTCTATGACTATTGATTTTTCAATGTCAATTTCTATTTTTATTTCAAGTCTTGATGGATCGAATTATTTGCGACTTTCAATTTCTATAGGCCATGATTTTAGTGTTCATTTCAAATGCAACTTCACTTTAATATTTCTAGACTTTTTATATATATTATAAATACATACAGAAACATGTCACCTAATATTCCATTCAATATACATATACATAATTGTTTGTTTCAATGTACACACCAAACTTAATTTCCATCTCTATTTCAATGTGAACTTCTATTTTCATTTAAATCTCTAACATGTTGATGCAAATTTTACATATCAATTTTAGATGCATTGATTTTAATATGCTTTATCACTTCTAATACATTGACTTTAGTGGACATCCCAATTTTTTATTCTATTTCAATTCTATTCAAATTTTAATGCATTTATTTTAGTATACATGTCAATTTCTAAGACATTCCTTCCATGTTTATGTAGTTTATATTTATAATCTATTCAATGTCAATTTCAATTTTTATTTTTATTTTTATTTATATTTTATCTCCATTTATACATTATAAATTGAAATAGAGACATCTAGATATACAAATTACTTACCACATAGACGATCATAAGTTATTTAATTGAATAAGTTAATAAGTGGGAAAACTCTACATCTCAACTCTAAGATTTGTTCAACGGTTCCAAGGTACGAGATCACCATAATGACCTAGTTTCAATGGACAATTTGACATGTCTGCTCTTTGAACACATGTTAACTCTCTCTTTAAATAACTCATTTGAATAAAAAATTCAAATTCAATTTCTCTTTAATGTCAACCTCAATTCTCGTTCCATTTTATTTCCATTTCCATTTCAATTCAAATTCCACTTTCTATTTCATTTTTAATTTAATTTTGTACACATCAATTTATATTCAATGCCAATTTTAATTTTAATTTTTAATTAACTTCCAACGTCTATTTCAAATTTTCAATGTCAATTTCTATTTTTATTTCACGTCTTGGTGCATTGAGTTATTTGGGACTATCAATTTCTATAGGCCATGATTCTAGCATTCATTTGAAATGAAACTCCACCTTAATATTTTTGAACTCTTTTACATATTAGAAATTGATACAAAAACATGTCGCTTGATATTCTATTCAATATACATATACATAATTTTTTGTTTCAGTGTACACATCAAGCTCAATTTCAATCTCTATTTTAATGTGAGTTTCTATTTTCATTTCAATTTCTCACATGTTAATGTCAATTTTAGAGGCATTGGTTTTAATGTACATGTAAATTTTTAACACATTGATTTTAGTATACATCTCAATTCTATTTGAATTCTATTCAATTTCTAATGTGAGCTTCTATTTCTATTTCAATGTCTAACAAGTTGATTTTGATAAACATGCCAATTTTAGATGCACGAATTTTAACATACAATGTTAAATTTTAATACATTGACTTCAGTGGACATCTCATTTTCTCATTCTATTTTTGTTATTTTCAAATTCTAACACATTGATTTGGTGTACAACTCAATTTCCAAGGCTTTGTGTTGGGTCCCTATAATACTAGTGATTACCCCATTACTACTGTAGTTGTACCACTTATTAATATTGTTGTGCCCCTATTGTCCCCATATTGTTATTACTGTGCCCCATAGAATCCCTCTATGGTTATTTTAGTGGCTTTATATTATTATTGTTAGGTCGACTGGGTTATATTATGACTCCTTAGACTCCTATATATAGAAAGGAGGTTTTATCATTTGAATCATCCAAGAATTGTTCATTTATGTAATGTAAAGGAGGTTGCCTCCTCGAAGAGGATGAATTCTAAGGTGTTGATCTATCTTTTCTATCTTTTCTTGAGCTAGTTTCATAACATATTATGCTCCAAAGAATTATTTCCCACAACCTTAGTAATGGTGTATGGACCATGTTGGCGTGGTCGGAGCTTCTGATGGGTTCTTGTAAGGCGTTCTTTCTGCAGATGCAACTAGACTTTGTTGCCCACCTGAAGCTTGTGTGGTACCCTTGTGCGTGAGGAGAAGTTGTTCTTGTGTTCTGTCATGATCATATCCCTTTGCTGCTACTGCTGCGTGGAGGAACCCTTCACAGGGATCATGGATGTAGCAACGATCTTTCCCTTACTTTGGGAGTGAACCAGACAGAAAATAAATTTCCTAGTCTGTGAGATGAGATTGTTTCCTTTCTTAGTAGAGATCAAAGAGGTGGCGGTATGTGGGGCTACCTCCGGTATCTTGTATAATGAATTATACGAAGAAATAATGATAACACAAGGCCTTGAATCTGTTGTGACCACCAACAACCCCCCTCCTTATATAGTGTTATTACTAATACTAATAAGTGGGGACCCTTAGTAAAAAATAAAAAAAAATCAATTAGTGCTTATATTTCCTTTTGGATAAAGCTTACCATCATGAACTTCGGAAAATACCTTTGAAAAATCTAAAAAACTTAAGTTTCGTGATGAAGAAAGTAAAGTCACTCCTTAAGAAATATCGCATCGCGCAAAGAATGATAGGATGCCTTCTTATGAGCTAAAATTTTAAAAAATGCGAGATTGCGACACGAAACTCCATCGCGTTGCATACATTAATAAGCACTGACGTTGGAAAACCTCAAAATCACCGATATGCGATATCGCATGTCGCATATTGCAAAATCGCATAAAGTACACATAACGATGAAATGATATTGCGATCTTGTAATCTGCGATACCGCGATAATACGATGCTGCAATCTGCGATACTGCGATGCTGCGATGCTGCGATATTGCGATGCAAATCGCAGAATCATTCCATCACAGATTTTCCTGGCTCAGTATTCAAGAAAATATTTTTCCATAAACCAAGAACCGGTCACGCGCTTTAATGTTAATTAATGAGTTATATGCCAGTTGTTAATAAAATATGGTTTTGTGTTTATCGAAGAGCCAATTCACATAAAGTGGCATGCTTTTGCATATATTTGGCATTTAAATCTTTCCTGTCATTATTTTTATCATTACTTTCACCTCATTTGTAAACTGCAGGAACGAAGAACAAAAGGTTATACAAAGCAATATGCAGGAAACTATGAGGAAGAAAGGCAGGACTCCAAATTTCATCTGGGAAGGCACACCTGATCTACTTAAGGAATAGAGTCCTAAGGTAATGTGATTTGCAACTACTACAGGCCCATCAAGGTCATCTGAAACATCAATTACAGAGCTAGCTCGTTCATTCATGCACTGGATAGCGGCAAGGCCCCAAATTCTCACATACACGGACAATGTTGATAACAGAGATGAACAGTTTATGACTCAGGTCAAAATCTTGTGGAATCATTATCTTCACAAAGTTTGAGCTTTATATCTCCCAAATGGCGCAAAAGCTGAAAAACGCGTCAAGGAAGCCCGAATCAAGAAACAGAGGCAGTTTCCGATGCACGATTAGCGCCTAACGATAATTGGGCATCGCTGAGAAAATTGCTCAAAAAGGAAAGCTTCCAATTGCTCAGTTACCTGCAAGCCCCAAAAAATTGCAAGAGGTGACTCTAGAAACATAAAGCTAAAGAAAAGGCAGAAGCAATTTTAGGGTTAATCAAGTTAAATTGGGAATAATACTGGGCATACATGGTAAAGTCACATAGTCAGCGGATGATTCCCAAATACATCATTAATTCTGTTGAAAAGATGGTGCCAAATATTGCTAATTCCGTTCTCTCAGCACAATTATAAGCTGAAGTCGGTCAACCGACTCTTCTTAGGAAAATACTGAATGCTTGGGATATTAAGGAGCAAATAAAGAAATAGTTAGATGTTAGATTTAATTTTAGAAATAGTTTTACTTTATTTTTTCTTAGAAAAAGGACGGTCATTTAAACTGCATCCTAAATTTTTGTAATAAGTTATTTTTAGTTTTAGTTATTAGTATTTAAACCCTTCTGATGCATTTAGAGAAGGGTCTAGAAATTTGTCAAAAACTTGTCCTTAGAACATGCACTTTTGCAGACCCGATTTTCGGGGCTTCAACATATTTGGTGCTAGAAGGAGGGCCTGAACTATGAATGGCAAGTAAATCTAAATCTAAATACCATTCTTAGAGTAAATCGCCCTCACCGTCTCCCCCGACTTCTCCATTACACATAAACCCAGAGTTGGAAGTCGCTAGAGCATCAACCGCTGCTACAAACCCTGACATTTCAGAACAATCTACTATCGAACCTCCTGAAGTTGAATCTCCAATTCACAAACTTCAGCGATTTTCTATTTCTCCTTAAAGATTTGATAAATATCAAGGCAACATGACTTCGCAATATAACCCTGCTCATCCCCTGACCAGATTAAAGAGTGAAAAGTTTGGCATTCAACCAACCGAATTACCTCTACCCAAAAGGAAAAGAGCAAGGAAATCACCTAAAGAGTCCGATAGTGAGACTCTTTCATCATCATCATCCATCTCAACCTCTTCACTGCGAAGTCAACCATCCACTCCTCCACTTCAGATCATCGTTCATCCACCCACTGGAACCCTCACAGCTCCTCCTAAATCATCTGCAATCGTAATATCCTCATCTTCCCAACCGCAAGAATCGTATTTTGCACTTTCCTCTGTTAGTAGATTAGCGATGGCCCAAACTCCATGGAACAACCCTGGGGCAGTCTTAATGCCTGCACCTTGAGTCAAATACCGGTCCATCCTGAGAAATGGCTGCCTAAGTTTAATCCTGAGGCAAGCATGCTAGCAGAAGAGCATATAAACAATTTTATGCTATCCATTAATCTCAATGGGGTTACCAATGAAGATGCTGTTGTTCGACTTTTTCCTTATACTCTGCAAGGAATAGCCGGATCATGGTATTTCTCATTACCCGCTAGATCTATCACTAGTTGGGACATCTTTCAAGAACAATCCCTGACCAAGTTTGGTGATGACAGGTCTATGAAAACGCTAATCAATGACCTATCCAACCTTAGGGCTGAATCAAGGGAACCTATCAAATATTTCAACTTACGGTTCAATAAAATCTTAAACAAAATTCCTACTACTTCTCATCCTAGCGAAGAAGTGCGAAGTGAATGGTATATCACTGCTTTACCGTCGAACATAGCAATCTTCATGGATAGGGCTAATAAAGAAACCTTAGCCGAAAACATGAAAGAAGCAATAACAGTAGAGAAACGTATAATAGCCCTAGAGAAGAAATCCGCAATAGAGTAATGGAAATCCAAGAAAGTCACCTTCAAAGAAGATTCCAAGAAGAAACAAGCGAAAGATCCATTCGATTTGGAAGGATTGCAAAAAGTTTTGAAGATCATGTCCAATGAAATGGTTGACATCAAGAAGCAAGTAGCATAAAATTCTTTATAAAAGCCCTACAAATCTTTTAAAAGAAGCCCTTCAATGGATTCAAAGCCTCCCAATGCTATTTCAAGTGCTGAATCCGAAGAAGAGGAAGAGGAAATTGCCACTGAAGGGCAAACCGATGAAGAAGAAGTTGTAGAGTTACAAGGAATGTGGGATTTCATCCTCCCACAAGAAGAATATCAAGAATCATTCCCGGTTAGTACATGAAGTAAAAATCAGCTCGATCCTCCCCAAAATATCCCTAAGCTAAAGAGCGCAAGCTCTGCAACAAAGGATAAAGTCGCAACAAAGAAAACAATAGCTAAAGCGACTCAAACTAGCCTAGTCCAAACAGATTCATCAACTCCATCTAAAACACTGATTGTTTCGGATGAAATGGAGTACAATATTATAGAAGACATGAAAAAGATGGGGGCCAACATCAATCTTTACGAATTGAGAAAGTTAAAGCACCAACAAAAGATATTGTTGAAAGAACTACATGCTGTGCCAATTGCACCTTTGCCTGCTGCTGTGCTTTCTCAAGCTTCCCATGACATGGGAAGACCTCCGACTAATGCGTCTAACAAGATTGATCCAATTGACATCACTTTAATTGGAGGAAGATCGAGATCTAATACTGCTCCGTTTCTCCTTACTTATGAAATTTTCAATAAAAATGTACATAATTGCTTAGTGGATTCTAGTGCTTCATCGAATATTTTACCAAATTCCATATGTACAAAATTAAACGTTCAACCACAGAAATCCGGTGCGCATAGTTTAGCTAGATCGATCGCAAGTCGAAGTGATTGGCGAACTAAATCAAGTAACCATAAGGCTGTCATCCAACCCAAAGGTATGTCAAGTTATTGACATTTTAGTTGCTGATATTCCAGAATTTTATGGCTTAATTTTTAGTAGGGATTGGTTAGAAAAACTTCATGGATACTTTGCAACTGACTAGTTGCACATGTGGCTGCCCTACAATGGTAAACCAAATCAAATAAAAGTTGAACGAGAACTACATCAGAAATACATAGTAATGGAACTAGAGGGGGAAAATGAACTAGTAGCATATAACAATAGCATTATTGGAAATTACTCAATAGATTCTTTCCTCGGCAATTTTAATGCTCATACGTCACCTTACTTAGAAAATTCTGTTTTATCCCAAGTCGAAAATTTTTCTCAAACGGATAGTTCAAAATGTATCAATTTTTTATATAGTCCTGTAAATAAATCTTTGTTTTGGAAATTATTTTTTGATGGTTCTAAATTTAACGAAGGAGCAGGAGCAGGATGTGCGCTAATTAGTCCAAAAGGAGATAAAATTATGTTAACATGTAGACTCGAATTTGATTGCACCAACAATACAACAGAATATGAGGCTTTAGTCCAAGGGTTGTACAAAGAAATCGGGTTAGACGTCAAGTACCTCCAAGTTTTCGGAGACTCTGAAATTGTAGTCAGACAGGTACGTAATACTATACACTGCTTATCAGGTCATTTAAAACATTATCAATCTTTAGTTCAAGATCTGACTGAGCATTTTATAGCATTTAATATTTCATCAATTCCTAGACTCCAGAATGCAAGTGCCAACCTTTTAGCTAACGTAGCTTCTAAGCTCATTCCTTCAGAAGATTTTAGTCCAGATAGATTTTCAATAGAATTAATATTTAGACCTTCTATTCCTGATAACATCACAAATTGGAGAATATTCAATGATGATCCTGATATCGTGAACTTCCTCACATCTGAAGGATCCTACTCCAATCAAATAATTGACGAAGACCAACATGATCAACAACTGCAACAAGATAGCACTAACAATGCTATACCTAAGTCGGTAGTCAAGTTAGAAGACTTGTACGATTTGAAGGATCTATTTAAAAGGTCTAACAATTCAAAACTCCAAAGTTCAACTTTGAATTACGAATTAGTAAACCTAGGAACCGATGCCAAACCACAAAACATTAATCTAGGCCTCGATAGCCCCTGAAGAAAAATCAGCGTATATTCATCTTTTGAGACAATATAAAAACGTTTTTGCTTGGAACTACGATGAACTCAAAACATACAACACTTCCATCATGCAACATACTATTCCAATGATCGATAATGAAAAACTTGTCCAACAAAAATTGAGAAAGATCCATCCCAATTTAGAAAATCAGATAAAAATTGAACTCAATAAGTTATTGAAAGCCAAAATAATCTTTCCCGTCAGAAATTCTAAATGGGTCTCCAATATGGTACCTGTTAGAAAGAAAAACAGAGATATTAGAATTTGCATTGACTTTCGAAACCTTAATAAGGCCTGCCAAAAAGATAATTTTCCTTTACCACCTATGGAACAAATATTGCACGCAATGGCGGGCTCAGAATTAATGTCCTTCTTGGATGGATTTTCAGGATACAATCAAGTTTTGGTACACCCTGATGATCAATTAAAGACCACATTTAGAACTAAATGGGGCACATACGCATATCGAAAGATGCCATTTGGTTTGATTAATGCTGGTGCCACATTTCAGAGAGCCATGGACATCACATTCAAAGGTTTAGTCAATAAATCTGTAGTAATTTATTTGGATGATATAACCATGTATTCCACGAGACGAAGCGACCATCTCAAAGACTTGAAACAAATCTTCCAACGATGTTTAAGGTATGGAATTTCACTTAACCCAAAGAAATCTTTTTTCGCATTAAGTGAAGGGAAACTTCTAGGATTCATAGCGTCAAAATCTGGAATTCACATCGATTCCGACAGAATCAAAGAGATTTCTGAAATATCCCTACCTCATAACAAAAAAGCCATGCAATATTTCCTTGGTCAGATCAACTTTGTAAAGAGATTTGTTTCAGATTTTTCATGAATTGTCTCTCCTTTACAAGCCATGATTAAAAAGAACTCAAATTTTAAATGGGGCCAAGGTGAACATGAAGCATTCAACCTTATCAAACAAGCTATTATTAATGCTCCATCTTTAGCAACTCCGAAGTTTTCAGAGCCTTTTATTTTATATACATTTGCCTCAAATAGGTCATATTGCGATACTCACTCAAACGAATCAAGAAAAGGTGGAAGCCCCAATTTCTTTTTTCAGTTCAAATTTACAGGGTGCTGAATTAAATTATTCAGATGTG
>APFE031349988.1:225416-255897 GCA_000404065.3 Pinus taeda
CCCATTTGCTGCCAATGGGTTTCCTTCCAGCTAGCAACTCCACCAGATCCCAAGCCTCATTTTTGTGTAAAGATGCCATTTCATCAATCATGGCCTCTTTCCAGAGTTTTCCCTCCTCTGAATCTACTGCTTCCTTCACAATTCTGGGATCATTGTCAGTAATAGATAAAGCAAAATTTGAATAGAAAGAAGATGGACTATACCTTTTAGGCTGCCTTCTTTCTTGAATTGATCTTCTCACAGTTGGAGTTTGTGGCTCTTCATCTTTTGATTCCTTCTTTACTGTAGAGTTTGATTCTTCCTCCTTTAGCTCATACTCTATCTTCTCAGGTTCCTTTGGTTGGAATTCATGTTTAATAACATCTTTCACCTCTCTGAACACCACATCTCAGTTGTACACAACCTTCCTTATTACTAGGTTCCAAATTTTATAACACTTTAAACCATCCTTATACCCAATAAATATGCACTTTTCAAATTTACTACCCAACTTTGTTCTTTTCTCCTATGGAACATGTACATATGCATCACATCCAAATACCCTCAGATGTGAAAAATAGGGTTTCTTACCAGTCCATACCTCTTGTGGAGTCTTATCCTCCAATGTTGATGAAGGTGATCTATTGACCAGGTAACATGCAGTCTCCATCGCCTTTGCCCAAAATTCTTGTCCTAACTTGGAACCACTGAGCATGCTTCTTTCCCTTTCCATTAAAGTCTTATTCATTCTTTCTGCAACTCCATTTTTCTTAGGTGTGTATGGAGTATTCTTCTACCATGCTATACCACACTTCTTACAGAATTCTTCAAATTCCTTCTTGCAAAACTATCCACCACTATCTGTCCTCAACACCTTTATCTTCTTCTCTGTCTAGTTTTCCACCAGAGCCTTAAATTCTTTAAACCTATCAAAGACTGTAGATTTCTTCTTAAGGAAATATATCCATGTATTCCTTGAGAAGTCATCTATAAATGATACATAGTATACAAACTTACCCAGTGATGGAACTTTCACAGGTCCAAACATATCACTGTACACAAGCTCTAATATATGTTTCGTCCTCTTACCACCAGAGGGGAAACTCACCTGATTCTGCTTCACATATACACAATTTTCACAGAAATCAAAATCTAGAGAGCTATTAGTCATACCTTCTACCATACCTTTACCATGAAGTATTCGAAGACCCTTCTCTCCAATATGTTCAAGCCTTTGATGCCATAGCATGGTCTTTTCTCCAGAGACCACTATATTTTCTGCTCCACTTTCAAGAACCACAAAACTATTGCACCCATCACCAATAGTACTACCTTGCAGCTTATATAGAGTTCCAGTCTAAACTCCCCGCATCAATACCAGTGCTCCCTGGACCATCTTGCAGGTATCCTTCTCGAACACTGTTTTTACACCTGCATCATCCAGCTTGCTTACAAAAATCAGATTTTTGGCCAATGCAGGAATATGTAGAACACCTAGAAGTGTTCTAATCCTTCCACCTTGTAAATTCAACTTAACTTTTCCGCGACCAATGATTTTAGCCTTCCTGTCATCCCCCAAGAAGACATCACCACCATCATATTTCTCATACTTGCATAACCAATCTCTATAAGGAGTGAAGTGAAAGGATGCACCTGAGTCAGTCAACCATGCCTCATGATCTACATGCGTACTTGAAGAAGCCAAGTACAAATCCCCACCTTCATCTGATGTGGTTTTCGCTTCTGCGGAAGGAGCATCATCATATCCCTTTCCTTTGTCAGGAGCTTTAGATTTACAGTCCATTTTGTAGTGCCCTTGTTTTTTGCATTTCCAACACACCTTTATAGGTTTTCCTGGAGATTTATATCTTCCACTCGATGACTTATTTTTGTTTCTGTTTTGGGACCGTCTTTGTAAAGACAAGGCATCACCATTCTAGCTCTCCATATTTTCTGTCTCATCTCCTTTGTTAGTAAGGACGAGACTATTTCATCAAACTGCAAGGGAGTTGTATTGCTACCTATTGCAATAACTAGACAATCCCATGAATTTGGTAGAGAACACAACAAACTAATGCACTTATCTTCATCTGAAATTTTAATATCAACAGATAATAATTAACTTACCATAGTATTAAATGCGTTCAAATTCTTTGCCACCGAGTCTCCATCTTTCATCCTCAGGTTATACCACTCTTTCCATAGGAACAATTTATTCACCAAAGACTTATATTGGTACAAAGTCCCTAACTTGTCCCACAAAGCCTTAGCCATAGCTTCCCATGATACATTTAATAATACTGAATCTAAGACACACAATCATATTGTGCTCTTTACCTTCTGATCCAACTTCTTCCATTCTTCATCGGACACTCCCGTTGGTTTAGTACCCGGATCTACCACGATCCACTGATCTTTATCCACCAACAGATCCTCCATCTTGAGTTTCCATAAAACAAAACTCTCACCAATAATTTTCTTGATCTCTATCTTTCCATTGCTCGCCATCTTCTTTCGCCACCAGAATCGATCTCAAAGATCTCCCACTGAACAAGGTCTACCATAGGCCCGAGCGAAACCCCTCAGCAACAAAGGCATCCCCTTGAAGCCAAAATAACTCTGATACCAAATGTAGGTTTTAACCTCGTACAAAAATTACCTACATATGAATTATAAAACACATAAAATAAATAATGTGAGAGCATAACACATAAAACATATATACACAAATATTTTCCCCTGGATCCCAAAGCCGGGACTACCAGCTTGATTTTTCATTATGTTCATTTCAATGTTATAATACATATATATACATGGTGAAGCATCCAATACCATGGACTGAAAACCATCGTCCCAAAACCATGTGCGAAAACCATGCACAAAAAACCATAGGTAGGTCCACCCACCTAATATAGTGTCCTACAAAATTTTCCACAGAGCCCCGCCTCGGACCCCGTAGAGGGGGACTAACCTCCCTCCTCAAACCCCCTATGACCTACCCACTACGCAATTGGTGCAACGAAGGGGGGGCTTTGCCCCCCCTCTAACCCCCCGGTTGACTAGGCAAGCTAATCGTGGAAAGAATATAACACAACCCAAAAAATTGTTTCCTCATAGGGAAAGGTACTCAAGGACTGCTTCATCTACTTAATTGGCTGAAGCAACTGAATCAAATTAAGAAGTAAGAAAAACCTAGAAAAGAGGGATCATTGAGAATTTGACTTGTAATCAAGATTTGACAAATCGCAAACTTAGGATATTATATAACTATTGAGCTTTGAATCTTTGCCTCCACAACCACCAGGAAAGCCTTCAAGCAACATAACCATCATTATAGGTGGTTTTGTCGACTTGCTTCTCCTGTTGAACATATTCCTTTTTGCAAAGTAGAAACCTTCATCTGCTTAATGAATTGAAGAAACTGAATCAAATTAAGAAGCAAGATCAACCTCGAAAAGGGATCACTGAGAATTTGATGAGTTGCAAACATTGAATATTATATAACTGCTAAGCTTTGAATATTTGCCTCCAAAACCACCAGAAAAACCTTTAAGAAATATAGCCATCATTTAGGTGTTTTTGTCGACTTGCATCTTCTGTCAATCGTAGACCTTTTTGCGATGCAAAAATGATGGAAAAATTCCCTATTTGGAAGTCCTGATGGAGGTATTCCAAATTTTTGATACAACATTCACTTACTCATTTCATTTTTAATTATTTTCAGAAAAATTAGTAGAGTTCAATAGATTACATCTGGAAAGTATGATAATAAATCATAACAATTTCCAGACCCTAAGAGTTTTCTCTCATACACATTTTTGTTCTATTTGATGTTAACTTTCATTTTGATAGCTATGGAATTTCAAATTTTCATAGGTCAACGTATGGGAGAAAACAAACAATCGACTCCTTTCCTATGCAATGTTTTAACAATGCTTAAAATTGAATCATTGGTAGTTGTAACATGAAATTTCCATGATAAAAGCAAGAACAGAGAGGGAAGATTTGGTGTAGTATACAAGATAGGATATGCTATAAAAGCTTCTATTTTAGCAGGTTACAAGGTATTAACTATATACATCATACCTTTCCTACAGTTGCAATCCACGTAACTTATCATTGACAAAATTTCAAATAAAGAATATTTTGTCATACAATGCATCGTGGTTGCCAAGAAAGGGATGGATTCTTTTGAAATATTTCTCCTCAACTTCTTGTTTGTCTACATTAGGGTGCTCTAACTATTTAACATGCAACCTAGATTTGATTCTTCAACTTGTCTTGATGATGAACCACACTGGTTGGTTCAAAACGCGTCGACAAATGAAATATCATGTGATTTATGCCGAAAATTATCTTAAACTTACATTAGGGTACCTGCATTTTTCCTTCATTTGTATGGGTAGGTAAGATTTCCATTTATGGATCCGGTTTTTCTTAATAGCTATGTAATTGTGTGGGAGTGCATAATGAAATTTCTTCACTGTTCGTCCCATGATTGAATGTCCAAGCCAATTTTGGACGTGCTATCATATACAACTAGGAGACATAGAAGAGAAATCAACATGCGAAAATGGGGTCCAAGGGTGATCTTCTTTTTGAGTTATCTCAAATCAAAGCCTTACCTATTGATAAATGTTGACATTCCAAAACCCGACAACGTTTTGAATTAGATTCATGGCAATGCATTTTGAATTAGATTCATTGTGCATAGAGATTTGTGCAGAGGAAGCATGTGCGAAGGTGGCTGTGTGGAGGAAGCGTTTATGGAGGAAGTTGGGTGGAGATGGTTGTATAGAGGATGCATGTGCCGAGGAAGCTGTGCATAGGTGGTTGTGTGGAGGAAGTTGTGCAAAGGATGTTTTATAGAGGTGGTTGTTCAAAGGAAGGGTGTATGGAGGAAGTTATGCAAAGGTGGTTGTGTGGAGGAAGTGTGTACGAAGGATTAATGACATCACCACCTAACAAACTAGGAATAAGTGTTGTACCAAGGGGTATCCTCCTTGCTTACGATACTGGTCCTTCCTCCATTTATGTGGGTGATGTGTATTGGGTGGGCTTCATGCAGTGGGTGATGTGAGCAGATCTATAGCGAGGGAGTCAATATGAGGCAGGGGCATTCAACTAGGGGAGTCAATATGAGGCAGGGGCATTCAACCAGGGGAGTCAATAAAGGCAGGGGCATTCAATCAGGGGAGAGAAGTACCTTCTCTCCTCCTCATGTGGTACCTTATTCTTTTAGTACCATATTATTTCAATACCTTATTATGTGTGGAGGTGGATTTGCAGAGGAAGATGTATGGAGGAAGGATTTGCAGAGACAAAAATGTGGGAGAAATGTGGATTCTTGTCATGACCCCACACTGTGGTACCTTACAACCACCCTGGGCATTGTGCAACACTGACGAGATTATGCTTCTTCCTAATCTTCTCTCACACAGACTACAACTACCACTTCAACAGTTAACCAATTTTTTATTCAAGTGTTCTTTACATTCGGTTATGCAGCATAAATAAACTTCATTCAATTACTTCTTTCAATTATACAATTCTCCAACAATGCAACATAAGTGCGATATTGCAAAGTAAACAATAAACACAATTCTGCGATGGGAGGGGGAAACTCCCCAAAGTAGCTTTCCCCCTCTTTTATTAGATGTTTTAAATAATATACAATAAAAATTTACAATTACAATGGCATGGAAGCTACCTAGCCCAAACCGGCAAACTCATCCACCCAAATCTCACAAGTCGCGCAATTTTTCCCCCCAATTTCGACCTGCCCAAAAATGACAAGTTATTTGCCCAAAAATAGAACCAACAACCCTATCTAGTTGTTCAGTATCGTTGGGTTAGCCCCACCTTGCATGCGCCCTCCTTTGCTATGTCCTTTTCCAATGTGAGACTTTCTTGAGTTTTTGCAATATCGCAAATTCATCCTTGTTGTGCGACTTGTTCTGTGATGTCTTCTTACTTGGTCGAACTTGCCTTGTGCCTTGGCCAAATTCCTCTCACCTTTACTTTTACGCATCCAACCTCTTTTGTTTCCATGGGTCGAAGTCCCTTCAATTAACTGAGCTAACCTTTCACTTGTTGATGAGCCTCATCTTTGGGTAACTATATGGACCTTAATACACCTCCAAGATTATTAGAATAAACTCTTCTCATAATTCCTTATATATTTTAATTATATTTTTCTTAATGAGATGGGTAAAAGTAAGATGTTATGTCTAGTGGTCTAATGTGCATTAATTGTAGATTTTTGAGAGAAAATCTTGGAAAGTTTGGCTAATTAAGGGCAGAAAATCGAATCAGACATTGAGGAGAGATTATAGGAGATAGATTCTTCTCATTAAATCCTCACTCATTCAAATATTTCTCAGTCAAGTCACACTAGCTCGGAGTTGCAAGCAGCCAAGTCATGGAGATCATGGGCAGCCGAGCGAGTGACAGTTAAGAGCTAGTTCATCTTGAGTTTGGGAGCCAAGCCTCCCTAGATTTAAGGAAGTCATTGGAGAATTCAATTGTATAAATAAGTAGGCCTAGAGCCTTATTAGGATTCAGATTCTTGATGTAAGAGAGATAAGCATTTTTGAGTTCAAGTTTTGTGGAAAAACATTGTTATGTAATTTTTCTAACATGATAATGAGAATGCGCATTTCCTTGATCCAACATTGAGTTGACTCAGAGGGTTGAAGCTCTTGGGTTAGGGCCCAAACCTAGTAGGAAAGGCTCCTCTTCTTGTACTTGTGTGCTTAGGTTATTTCATAAATTAATCGTGGAATTGGTTTTAGCATTGTTTCATTGCAAGTAGTTGTGAATTTGATTAGTTTGCTTCCATTTTTTCATTTCTTTAGCAATAGCTTAGAGAGATAAAGGAATACCAAAAAGACTGATAACATGCGGATTAGGCCTCATTCCTCCCTTCAGGGACCATGGTTTGAGGAAAGAACTCCTATGCAGCCCCAAAAAGACATAATTTATGATTTCTTATGGAATTTAGGGTTTTTTGCTACCTAGGCCAACATATTTTCAGTTTTCAAGAATAGGTTTCAATTTTCATTTATGATGTCTTCAGCTTTGTATTAGATCTCATGGTGTTTCATAATATTCTACAAGTATTTTCATGCATGAACTAGGAAACTAGATAATGAAATTATGCTTTCTTAAGTTGATTGAAAATCTTTCTTGCTTGACATGATTCATGGATAAATGCCAATGATGTATGTATTTCAAGAATTTCAATAGTGCAAGAAGATCTCATGCCAACAATCCCATCCTAACTTCATCCATACATGATCACCAAAAGCCACTAAGTCCCTCAACCAATTCATCATTCCATAAGAACAACTTTCCAAGTTTGTTAAGCAAATCCAATCATCTTACAAACTCTGTTTTGAGTTCTGAAGATGCCCTAGCCACTCCCTTACTTTATTTCTTCCATCATTCACCTTCCCTAAGCCCTATACCACCTTCAAAATCACTATCATTGTTCTCGGATGGATCCTGTAGGAATACAGGGTATCATGTAGGAGCATTAGGACATTCTATAGGAAGCGTTAAGACAACCTGTAGTGTCTTGTTTTGAGGCTGATTTGTGGAAAAAGCACCCAAGAAGATAAGAGAAGACCCCTACTTGCCTCCAAAACCGTCTAAACTTTCACCACCATCCTTAACCCACTTGCCACATCACCAAGAATATTTAACATTCACATTTTCACAAAAAAAAGGACAAAAAGAAAAAAAGGGTTATTGTGTTCATTCATATGCACAAAAGTAGAATGTTTGGTTATTTCAGATTGCATGCCTAGGATAGTTAGGACTACACACATGTTATGTTAGAATCCTTTTGAAGCAAGATATCTTAGCAATTAGTTAGGTGAGTGGTGTGTTTGAAGCATTTGATTTCAATGTTTCCTTACTGCAGTAGACACTATTTCAATTCTCCCAGTTAGTGCAAAATTCTCCCTCCTTAATTGGTAATCAAGCTTCTCCTGAATCAATAGGAGGATGGTTTGAGAAACCATAGAGGTCTATCACCAGCTCAACAGTGACAAAGAGTGGACCCATCACATCTTCTTGTGTATACAACACTGTCACCTCCAAGTTTATATGAACCCAAGGTTGATAAAGTAAAGTTGGTAGCCTCAGGAGTTGCAACATTTTTGCTGGAAGTGCTCATCACTTTTTGGTGCCGTTATCGAGGAGGTATATGAGTAAGATGTGATTTCTGATTTCTTTCCTCAATTTCTTATCTCTTTCATTCTGCTATTAGCTTCATTTCTACAAATGTAATTGTAAGTTGGGTTACTTTCTTTTCCATTCTACAAGTGATATTTCATTCAACAGTTAGTTTCCATTCTGTTTTTTATTTCAATTCTTCAATTAGTCTCAAAGTTTGAAAAAACAAAAAACAAAACAAAAACACTTCTTTCATGCCTCGTAGGAATGGGATAACTTAGGAAAATTTCTACCAAATACCCCCACCACTTCAAACATCTAACCTTCCCTCTTCTTCAGTGGTTGTGAATTGGACGACCCCTTAGGTGAACAACTAAAGATTTTTGAAGAGCCTACAGGGGGAGAAGAAGAAGGAGAACCCATTCCAACTAACCTAATGGATGAAAATAGAAATGGCGGAGGAGATAAAGAAATAACTGAGGGTGTTTTTCCCATCAGAGAAACTAATGGGGATACCAAGATGAAAAACATAAGCCCCTTTGCTCTTCCTCATTTCCATATCCTGACCTCAGAATATCTAGATACTTTCTTGTTTGAATTTCCTGTCATATGAAGAACTTATTATTACACCACTAATGATTAGAAGTTGAAATTATTCCCATCCACTCTCAACGATGCAACTCTACGCTGGTTCATGGGTTTACCTGGGGATAGCATCACAACCTGAAATCAGATGCAAAAAGCCTTCAATAACAAGTATCGGGACTATTGCAGGTCCAAAGACACTAAAGAGGAAATCTTTAGAATGACCTTGGGGCATGAAAAACCCTTAGAGGATTATGAAGAAAGATTCTAGCTTAGCTACAAAAGGGCCGGGTGCACACTTGATCTTGACTCACGGAAGCCAGTACTGCTCTGGGGGGTAAGGGAAGATCTTCTGGACACCCTAAACTTGCTAGTAGGAGGGGACATCTATCAGCTACCCTATGAAGATATCAATATTGTCTTTAAGAACCATTCTAGGGCATCTAGGAAAAAGGGTAGGGGTAGTCAACGAATGGCCAACTCATCCTCATCCAACACATCCATAAAAGGTGAAATTGGAAATATGATGGAGGATTTCAAGAGTGAAATGCTGCAAACCCTTGCCCTACAGATGGACACTATGCACATCAAGAGAAAGCAGGAGGAAGCAGAGAGAGCATTAGCCATATTCTACCCTAGATGATCAAGGAGGAACTCTAGGAATGAATGTACATTAAACTTGATCGAAATCTGCTCGGTCTGTGAAGAAAAACACTCCACAGATAAATTCCCTTCTCTAGCTGGACGAAAAGTTGTGTATCGCAGAACTGAAGGGGTGACTAAAGAGGAATTTGTGTGGAGGTGGTTGTACAGAGGATGCATGTGCCGAGGAAGCTGTGCATAGGTGGTTGTGCGGAGGAAGTTGTGCGAAGGATGTTTTACAGAGGTGGTTGTTCAAAGGAAGGGTGTATGGAGGAAGTTATGCAAAGGTGGTTGTGTGGAGGAAGTGTGTACGAAGGATTAATGACATCACCACCTAACAAACTAGGAATAAGTGTTGTACCAAGGGGTATCCTCCTTGCTTACGATACTGGTCCTTCCTCCATTTATGTGGGTGATGTGTATTGGGTGGGCTTCATGCAGTGGGTGATGTGAGCAGATCTATAGCGAGGGAGTCAATATGAGGCAGGGGCATTCAACTAGGGGAGTCAATATGAGGGAGGCGAATTCAACCAGGGGAGTCAATATAAGGCAGGGGCATTCAATTAGGGGAGAGAAGTACCTTATCGTGTGAGCAGATCTATAGCGAGGAAGTCAATATGAGGCAGGGGAATTCAACTAGGGGGGTCAATATGAGGGAGGGGAATTCAACCAAGGGAGTTAATATAAGGCAGGGGCATTCAATCAGGGGAGAGAAGTACCTTATCTCCTCCTCATGTGGTACCTTATTCTTTTAGTACCATATTCTTTCAATACCTTATTATGTGTGGAGGTGGATTTGCAGAGGAAGATGTATGGAGGAAGGATTTGCAGAGACAAAAATGTGGGAGAAATGTGGATTCTTGTCATGACCCCACACTGTGGTACCTTACAACCACCCTGGGCATTGTGCGACACTGACAAGATTATGCTTCTTCCTAATCTTCTCTCACACAGACTACAACTACCACTTCAACAGTTAACCAATTTTTCATTCAATTGTTCTTTACATTCGGTTATGCAGCATAAATAAACTTCATTCAATTACTTCTTTCAATTATACAATTCTCCAACAATGCAACATAAGTGCGATATTGCAAAGTAAACAATAAACACAATTCTGCGATGGGAGGGGGGAACTCCCCAAAGTAGTTTTCCCCTTCTTTTATTAGATGTTTTAAATAATATACAATAAAAATTTACAATTACAATGGCATGGAAGCTACCTAGCCCAAACCGGCAAACTCATCCACCCAAATCTCACAAGTCGTGCAATTCTGCCCCCCAATTTCGACCTGCCCAAAAATGACAAGTTATTTGCCCAAAAATAGAACCAACAACCCTATCTAGTTGTTCAGTATCGTTGGGTTAGCCCCACCTTGCATGCGCCCTCCTTTGCTATGTCATTTTCCAATGTGAGACCTTCCTGAGTTTTTGCAATATCGCAAATTCATCCTTGTTGTGCGACCTGTTCTGTGATGTCTTCTTACTTGGTCGAACTTGCCTTGTGCCTTGGCCAAATTCCTCTCACCTTTACTTTTACGCATTCAACCTCTTTTGTTTCCATGGGTCGTAGTCCCTTCAATTAACTGAGCTAACCTTTCACTTGTTGATGAGCCTCATCTTTGGGTAACTATATGGACCTTAATACACCTCCAAGATTATTAAAATAAACTCTTCTCATAATTCCTTATATATTTTAATTATATTTTTCTTAATGAGATGGGTAAAAATAAGATGTTATGTCTAGTGGTCTAATGTGCATTAATTGTAGATTTTTGATAGAAAATCTTGGAAAGTTTGGCTAATTAAGGGTAGAAAATCGAATCAGACAACAAGGAGAGATTATAGGAGATAGATTCTTCTCATTAAATCCTCACTCATTCAAATATTCCTCAATCCAATCACACTAGCTCGGAGTTGCAAGCAGCCAAGTCATGGAGATCATGGGCAGCCGAGCCAGTGACAGTTAAGAGCTAGTTCATCTTGAGTTTGGGAGCCAAGCCTCCCTAGATTTAAGGAAGTAATTGGATACTTCAATTGTATAAATAAGCAGGCCTAAAACCTTATTAGGATTCAGATTCTTGATGTAAGAGCAATAAGCATTTTTGAGTTCAAGTTTTGTGGAGAAGCATTGTTATGTAATTTTTCTAACATGATAATGAGAATGAGCATTTCCTTGATCCAACATTGAGTTGACTCAGAGGGCTGAAGCTATTGGGTTAGGGCCCAAACCTAGTAGAAAAGGCTCCTGTTCTTGTACTTGTGTGCTTAGGTTAGTTCATAAATTAATCGTGGAATTGGTTTTAGCATTGTTTCATTGCAAGTAGTTGTGAATTTGATTAGTTTGCTTCCATTTTTTCATTTCTTTAGCAATAGCTTAGAGAGATAAAGGAATACCAAATAGGCTGATAGTAGGCAGATTTGGCCTCACTCCTCCCTTTAGGGACCATGGTTTGAGGAAAGAACTCCTATGCAGCCCCAAAAAGACATAATTATGATTTCTTATGGAATTTAGGGTTTTTTGCTACCTAGGCCAACATCTTTTCAGTTTTCAAGAATAGGTTTCAATTTTCATTTATGATGTCTTCAGCTTTGTATTAGATCTCATGGTGTTTCATAATATTCTACAAGTATTTTCATGCATGAACTAGGAAACTAGATAATGAAATTATGCTTTCTTAAGTTGATTGAAAATCTTTCTTGCTTGACATGATTCATGGATAAATGCCAATGATGTATGTATTTCAAGAATTTCAATAGTGCAAGAAGATCTCATGGCAGCAACCCCATCCTAACTTCATCCATACATGATCACCAAAAGCCACTAAGTCCCTCAACCAATTCATCATTCCATAAGAACAACTTTCCAGGTTTGTTAAGAAAATCCAATCATCTTACAAACTCTGTTTTGAGTTCTGAAGATGCCCTAGCCACTCCCTTACCTTATTTCTTCCATCATTCACCTTCCCTAAGCCCTATACCACCTTCTAAATCACTATCAATGTTCTCGGATGGATCCTGTAGGAATACAGGGGATCCTGTAGGAGCATTAGGACATTCTATAGGAAGCTTTAGGACAACCTGTAGTGTCTTGTTTTGAGGCTTATTTGTGGAAAAAGCACCCAAGAAGATAAGAGAAGAACCCTACTTGCCTCCAAAACCATCTAAAATTTCACCACCATCCTTAACCCACTTGCCACATCACCAAGAATATTTAACATTCTCATTTTCACAAAAAAAAGGACAAAAAGAAAAAAAGGGTTATTGTGTTCATTCATATGCACAAAAGTAGAATGTTTGGTTATTTCAGATTGCATGCCTAGGATAGTTAGGACTACACACATGTTATGTTAGAATCCTTTTGAAGCAAGATATCTTAGCAATTAGTTAGGTGGGTGGTGTGTTCGAAGCATTTAATTTCAATGTTTCCTTACTGCAGTAGACACTATTTCAATTCTCCCAGTTAGTGCAAAATTCCCCCTCCTTAATTGGTAATCAAGCTTCTTCTGAATCAATAGGAGGATGGTTTGAGAAACCATAGAGGTCTATCACTAGCTCAATAGTGACAAAGAGTGGACCCATCACATCTTCTTGTGTATACAACACTGTCACCTCCAAGTTTATATGAACCCAAGGTTGATAAAGTAAAGTTGGTAGCCTCAGGAGTTGCAACATTTTTGCTGGAAGTGCTCATCACATTTTGGTGCCATTATCGAGGAGGTATCTGAGTAAGATGTGATTTCTTATTTCTTTCCTCAATTTCTTATCTCTTTCATTCTGCTATTAGCTTCATTTCTACAAAAGTAATTGTAAGTTGGGTTACTTTCTTTTCCATTCTACAAGTGAGAATTCATTCAACAGTTAGTTTCCATTCTGTTTTTTATTTCAATTCTTCAATTAGTCTCAAAGTTTGAAAAAACAAAAAACAAAACAAAAACACTTCTTTCATGCCTTGTAGGAATGGGATAACTTAGGAAAATTTCTACCAAATACCCCCACCACTTCAAACATCTAACCTTCCCTCTTCTTCAGTGGTTGTGAATTGGACGACCCCTTAGGTGAACAACTAAAGATTTTTGAAGAGCCTACAGGGGGAGAAGAAGAAGGAGAACCCATTCCAACTAACCTAATGGATGAAAATAGAAATGGCGGAGGAGATAAAGAAATAACTGAGGGTGTTTTTCCCATCAGAGAAACTAATGGGGATACCAAGATGAAAAACATAAGCCCCTTTGCTCTTCCTCATTTCCATATCCTGACCTCAGAATATCTAGATACTTTCTTGTTTGAATTTCCTGTCATATGAAGAACTTATTATTACACCACTAATGATTAGAAGTTGAAATTATTCCCATCCACTCTCAACGATGCAACTCTACGCTGGTTCATGGGTTTACCTGGGGATAGCATCACAACCTCGAATTAGATGCAAAAAGCCTTCAATAACAAGTATCGGGACTACTGCAGGTCCAAAGACACTAAAGAGGAAATCTTTAGAATGACCTTGGGGCATGATGAACCCTTAGAGGATTATGAAGAAAGATTCTAACTTAGCTACAAAAGGGCCGGGTGCACACTTGATCTTGACTCACTGAAGCTAGTACTGCTCTGGGGGGTAAGGGAAGATCTTCTGGACACCCTAAACTTGCTAGTAGGAGGGGACATCTATCAGCTACCCTATGAAGATATCAATATTGTCTTTAAGAACTATTCTAGGGCATCTAGGAAAAAGGGTAGGGGTAGTCAACGAATGGCCAGCTCATCCTCATCCAACACATCCATAAAAGGTGAAATTTGAAATATGATGGAAGATTTCAAGAGTGAAATGTTGCAAACCCTTGCCCTACAGATGGACACTATGCACATCAAGAGAAAGCAGGAGGAAGCAGAGAGAGCATTAGCCATATTCTACCCTAGATGCACAAGGAGGAACTCTAGGAATGAATATACATTAAACTTGATCGAAATCTGCTTGGTCTGTGAAGAAAAACACTCCACAGATAAATTCCCTTCTCTAGCTGGACTAAAAGTTGTGTGTTGCAGAACTGAAGGGGTGACTAAACAACTCTGCTACATAAATCAAAGGAGACCCCATGGGCCTCAACCATACCAACAGGGAATGCAAGGGTCATCCCGGGCATATTACAACCCTACCCAAAACACATCCATTCCCTCTTGGGCCCCCCTGCACATCCCTCCTGGTCTACACCTTCTCCTTGGTCTTTTGCACCTCAGTACAATTCTGAGCTGACCAACCAGTTATTTCAGCCATATGCTCCTCCACAGCCTCAGTGGAATGTACCACCCGAGGGGTTGAGGCCTCCATACAAAAATGCTCCATCTTTATTGCCTTCACCTCCTACTCAACCACAAATTTTACACCATGCTCCACCTAGATAACCTTAGATGCCTACCCAGCCAATTTTGAACCAGAACAACAAGTATACAATGGAGAGACATCCTACCCTGCTTATGCTATGGAGATTAACAAAATCAACCTAAGGTCTGGTAGAGTACTCCCGAACAACCAACCTCCATCTCCACCTAGGGAGAGTGAGGAGGAAAGAGAGGAAAGTATGCCTAGAGTGAATCCACCGTCCTTTCCTGAAAGGTTAATCCAGCCAGTCCAACCTACCCCAGAAGAGAATGAACTTCTAAGTGAATTGAAAAATCTATGTGTCGAAATTCCACTTCTCCAAGCCATTAAGGATGTACCTATTTACAAAAAAATGATAAAAGAAGTGTTTCAAACATCCAGGGAGGAGAAAAAGAGACACCCCTACCATTAATGACATTGGAAAACTGTCTGACTTAATGCTGGGGTAGGTAATTTTCCCAAATTATTTAGGCCCTAGAAGCCCTGTAGTAGATGTGCACATCAATGGCACCATTGTCCCACACACCTTGATTGATCTTGGGTCTGCCATTAATGTAATGACTAAGGACACCATGCTCAATCTCAATCCTCAACATTCATTAAGAAAGACCACAACAGTCTTGCAACTTGCAGACTATTCCACAGTAGCCCTTGAGGGGATTACTAAGGATGTGATGGTCTCCTTCGAATCCTGGGAGTACCCTGTAGATTTCCTAGTTCTCCAACCTAAGGCCAAGCTTAGTGGTTATCCTCTCAGACTTGGGAGACCCTGGTTAGCCACTTCCAATGCCTACATCAGTTGCAGGGATAGAAATATGACTATAAAAATGGGCATCTGTCCAAGCAGTTGGTCTTGTACCCTCCTGCTCAGCCATCCTTAGAACATGGTTTACCTTTATGGATAGAAGAGGAGGAAGAAGATGAAGTATTATCAACCCAAATCTAAACCCTAGAAACTGCCATGGTAGGAGGACAACTAGATGAAGATGGTTTGATTGAACACATACTCCAAAATCCAACTCCTAGCACCTTGTCCTTATAGGAAGTAGCAAAGGAAACTAAGAGAAACCATCATATTGATCTATGCTTAGCTGATTCAAACCCTACTCGTGTCAAAACAATAGAATTTGGACTTGAGAGAACTTTGAAAATAACCCCCTCTCTTTCCGTACTCCAAGAAGAAGAGTTGTGCAACATGCTAAGGGAACATCTAGATGCCTTTGCCTGGATTTACAAAGAAATAAAGGGAGTGCACCCCTCAGTGTGTACTCACCACATTTATATCAAAGAAGGTTGCAAACCAGTCTGACAACCCCAAAGGAGAATGAATCCAGCTCTCAAGGATATAGTCAAAGAAGAACTGAAAAAGCTACTGGATGTAGGATTCATTTACCTTATCTCGGACAGTGAGTGGGTTTCTCCTTTGATGTTGGTTCCAAAGAAAAATGGGAAGTCGAGGATTTGTGTCGATTAAAAATATTTAAACAAAGAAACAAAGAAGGACCATTTCCCTCTACCTTTCATTGAACAATGTTAGATGGCCTGGCATGGAAAAAGTTTTTCTCTTTCTTAGATGGGTTCAATAGGTACAATCATATCCAAATCAGCCCAAAAGACCAGGATAAAACCACCTTAACCTGTCCTTGGGGTACCTTCGCTTATGGGGTCCTTCCTTTTGGTCTATGCAATGCCCCTTCCACTTTCCAAAGGGAAGTTCCGAGTATCTTTGCCGAGCTATTCCATTGTGCAGTGGAAATTTATATGGATGATTTTACACACTATGGGTGTGATTTCCAGGAGACTCTATCCAACTTGGGTAAGGTGCTGAAAAAATGCATTGAAATGAACTTGTCCCTTAGTCCCAAAAAATGTGAGTTCTTGATGATTGTAGGGATTTTTCTAGGTCATTCAATATCCCAGAAAGGATTGCAGGTGGACCCAAATAAGATAGCCATCATCTAAAGGGTCCCACCTCTGCAAAAACAAAGGGATGTGAGAAGTTTTCTAGGCTTAGTTGGATACTGTAGGGTATTTATAAAAGAATTCAGCAAGTTAGCTTCTCCTTTATTTGGGTTATTGGCCAAAGACACTGAATTTTTATGGTCAGAAAGTTGTCAAGAGGCCTTGGACACCCTAAAGGACAAGTTGACTACTGCACCTATTCTTTGAGGCACAAATTGGGCTCTTCCCTTCCATATACATGCTGATGCCTCTCACAAGTCCATAGGAGCATATTTAAGCCAAATAGATGACAAGATACCTTATGCCATTTAATTCATTAGTAAGAATTTGTCAAAATCCAAGTTGAACTACATAGTGGCTGAAAAGGAGTTCCTAACTATTGTGCATTCATTGAAAAATTTAGGCATCACATTACAGGTTACCAAAAATTTTTACATACTGACCATGCTGCAATTAAATATTTGATGAATAAACCTGATGTAAATGCTCGGATTATTAGATGGTTACTTTTATTGCAACAGTTTGATTTACCTATTATTGATAACCCTGGCAGGGAGAATGCTGTTGCAGATTTTTTATCCAAATTGACTTTTCCTGCAGGAGAGGAAGGAATGGTTGATGATCAGTTACTGGATGAACACTTATTCGCCATTTCCGTTCTCTCTCCATGGTTTGTTGACATAGCAAGTACTTGGTGTCTGCATAGTTTCCACCAAATTTTTCCTCTAAGGAAAAGAGAAAGATTGTGAGGAAGAGCGCCCCATTCACTTGGATTGGGGGCAACCTCTTCAAACTAGGCCTAGATGAAATTCTGAGAATGTGTCAGGGAGGAGGAAGTGTTTGACATCCTTCTAACCTGTCATGATGGGCCTTATGGAGGTCACTTTGCAGCCAAAAGGATAACATTCAAGGTGCTACAAGCTAGTTATTACTGGCCCAATATTCACCAGGATGTGAGGAGGTATACTAGTTAGTGTGATCGATGCCAAAGGATGGGGAAACCTACCCCAAGGGATGAAATTCCTCTGCAACCTCAAGTGACTTTCAAGCCATTTGATAAATGGGGCATGGATTTCATCGGACGCATTGACCCTCCATCCAGACAAAATAAGTACATCATTGTGTGCATTGACTATTTAACCAAGTGGGTTGAAGACAAGGCCATAAAAGAAGTAACATAAGAGAAAGTGGCTGATTTGTTATGGGAAAATTCATTTTATAAGTTTGGGTACCCTAAAGAACTGGTCACTAACCAATGCAGTCAATTTACATCTCACATGATTGAAACTTTGTTAAGCCAACACGATCAAGAATAGAACATCCACTCCTTACCACCCATAAGTTAATGGTCAAGTGGAGGTAACCAACAAAGCACTGTAAGGCATTCTGACCAAAGTGATTAGCGGTAGCAGAAAGGATTAGGTAGATACATTAGTTGAGGCCACTTGGGCCTACAACACCACCTGGAAGACCACCACTGGGTTCACTCCTTATGAGCTAGTCTATGGGAAGAAGGCCCTGCTATCCATTGAATTTGAATACAACACCTTAAGAATGGCAGCACAACTGGATCTAGATCTCACCAGGGCACAATAAGAAAGATTGCTCCAGCTGAATGGGTTAGATGAATTTAGGATGTAGGCCCTCCTACACACAGAGGTGACTCAAGTTCAAAGGAATATTTGGCATGACAAGAACATAAAGGACAAAAAGTTTCAAGAAGGTGATTGGGTTTTGTTGTATGATTCCAGATACAAGGATTTTAAAGGAAAGTTAAGGAATAGATGGTAAGGGCCTTATGCCATAGAAAAATGTCATGATAATGGTTCAATACAGATAAGAACCATTGATGTAGAGGCTATCCCTTTACTTGTCAAAGAGTACAGATTGAAGGTCTGCAAGAAGCCCTTGCCAAAGCAAGAATTCATTAATGGCATCAGCAAGACAGTGATGGTTGTGGAGTAAGTCTCAACTTCTACCCCATCAAGTCCCTAAAGAAAAAAAATGAAAAAAAAGAGAAAACAAAAGAGAAGAAAAGTAAAGAGACTCAGGTGAAAACCTCCATGAGACACCTGGGTCCCATTGTTGGGTTGAAAACCTCTTGAGGCAGCTCAATGGTGTTAAAATATAAAGAGAAAAAATAATAAAAAGGTCTCTGGGTGAAAACCTCTTTTGAGGCACCCAGGGTAGGCAGCTAGGATGAAAACCTCCTTGGAGGCAGACTAGCTATTTAAAAAAAATAAAAATAAAAATAAAAAGAGAATAAAAAAATTGAAAATGTTGTTTGTTGGTCAGCAGGAGGAGGGTTAGTGCAACTTGAGAGGAACAGAAGGACCTACACGATCCATTATTTAATTCCTCCATCTCATATTCTTCATTATTCCATCCATCCTTCCATTTATGAGCTCCTCCAGCTCAGTTTACAAAGGCTCTATGTTTTCTATAGGATTCCCTGTAATCCTATAGGATTCCTTGAAAATCTATAGGAGTTTCCTATAGAAATTACAGTGGCTTTGGAATCCCAAGAAAAGTGACCCTAGAGCAAGGGGATGACCAACCTGTGTAAAATAAATAAATAAATAAAAATTCTCCACCACATCATCACCATGCCTCCCATCACCATGTTACCTCTACATCCATCCAATAAGTCAATTTAAAAAAATACATTTTTCAAAAAAGAAAAAAACAAATAGAAGAAGGTGAGAATAGAGGATAGAGGGACAATACCTGAATGCTATAGCTCTTACCTATCAATCAGTAGACCCTTCTCTACCCATGTCAACAATCCTCATGCTCCAAAAGTGAAAACAAGTATGAAAGTTTAGGGGAGAGGCGACTACAGGACATGTTATAGGCTTCCTATAGGAAATCCTATAACAGCCTATCCCACAAAGGAAATTTCATAGGGTTGCAACCATCTTCAACATAGAGATTCCAAGGTCAAGGAAGCTCCTCCAGAGCTCAGCAACAACAACAAGATCATCAGCATCACTCTCCAGTACCTGCACATCAAAGGAAACAAGCATCAAAAGAGGCCAATACAAAATAATATGCAGTAAATACACATCACGAGAACATCATTCTCCAACAAGCATCATCATCAAAGCATCTTACCCACAGGTATGTCATCTTACTCATGCTCTCTCATTAGCACGATATGATAAAAAATGTAGGATTATGTAAGTGTTGGTTTTATAAGAAAAGGTGGCTATTTAACTTGGCCACCTTCAGCCAGTCGATGAGGAGAAAACAGTTAGACCACTCCACACGTGGCAATAGTCAAATTAGAAGAAAAAGGATATAATGACAAAAATGGTTAGTTTACGGAGGAACGAAGTGGGATATGATTATGAGGTGACTGAAATGATGGACTGATAGTGGGACCAATGATTCAAAAGGAGGTGCTCGTACTTAGATAGCTAGCACACCATCCCACACGATCATCCATATAATGAAATAAAACACTGATTCCCACACTAAAAGAGCATTATCATTCTTGAGAATTCATCAAAAAGAGGATTGCCTCGACCTTCTTGAAGTAGCACCTACAGGAGACAGTAAGAATTTTGTAGCGCAGGAGCACCTACGTGAGACAATGAGCATTTTTCAACACATGAGCACCTATAGGATCCTACAGGAAAACCTATAGGATCCTACAGGATACAAAACAGTCAGTCTACATGACTATTAATGGGCATTAATGGAGGAGAGATCAAAGGTTTTCCTCACTAGATAGTAATTAGTGAGGTAGGAACTATACCTTCCATGTTTTTGTAGTCTAGAAGAATTATATTCTGGAGTTATCATTTAAATCTCTCTCACCCACTAGATTCTTGAATTATATACATACAAGCCTCCACAATTACCAGGGAAATATGACAAGGGGTTTTAACAAGAGAGAACCCACAAACACAATAATAATTCATCAACACCCTCTTGTAGTATAAATTTTCACAAGGCACAATTGGATGGGGTTCTTTGAAAGAATGAGAGGATACAATGATGAAGTGGCTAGAGATTTTTCTCTCAATCATACCCCTCACTAGGACCCATGTCACTATTGTGGTGAAAGGCCTAACAATAGTAATCACCCCTGAAGTTATAAGAAGAATCACCACACTCCCTTCAGGGTTACCTTGGAGAAAATAAGATAAGGGTAACAACACCCTTGCAAAGAAGAAATTATTTTTGGAAGGGGAGAAGGAAATGGAGGACAAAAATGGGGTTAGAAGAGAAAGAATTCCATACCCTTGGAATGAAGTTAGTTACCACATCATTAAATATATGTCATGTGAAGGGAGATACAGTGTGGTGTATGGATACCATTTCAGACTCCTCCAAGAATTGAGATTTGGAGAAGACATACCTCTTCAAAACGGACTAAGTATACCTTACTTTCTTCTTCAATCAATGATATATATGAGAATCAAAGTGCAGGAGGGAAAACATCAACAACTAGCTTATCATGGGTTAATCAAACTTATCCTAGAAGATGCTCTACAAAACCTAAGACTCCTTATTACATGGAAAACTTTCAGAGACATGCAGGTAGAGGGAGAAATTCAAGCTTTTGAATATGACAAAAGCCCCACTGCTAGTGAGAGGGATGAAGAAACAGAAGGAGAAAAATAAGAGGAAATGGGGGAGGGAGGATATGAAGAAAAGGAGGAAAATGAAGAAGAGATGGAAGAAGAAAGAAAAGAAGAGGCAGATGAGCAGAGTGAGGAATTAGAGGAAGAAGAGAAAGAGAAAGACAAGGATGAAAATAAGAATGGAAAAGAGGAAACAAAAGGGAAGGAAGAATAGAGGTCTACAGTTCAAGGCAAAGAAGGGGAAGAATCACCAAGGGTGTCTCCAAAATCCACTGAGAAATAGGCAGTAGCTGCTCTTACTGCCCTAAGTACACCTATCAAGTCAAAAGGGAAGAGACAAACCCCATTGTACTTTAGGACAAGAAAGAGCACAAGGATTAGGAAAGGAATACCTCAAACACCCATCAAAACTCCTATTGTCATTGAAGACTCACCAAAGTAGCAAGAAAATATAACTCCTCCTGAGAAAAATCAAAGAGAAGGATCATAAGGACAAGCCTCTTCCAAATCTCCCATCACTTATGTTAGGAGGCTCCTCACAAGGTTTGCCTCATCAAAGGGAAAAGGTCTCCTCTAGGAGACATAAAAAGACCTATAGGAAGCAGAGGCCACCCTACAGGAAACTCTGCTAAACCTACCGGAAACTCAGAAAATGGACCAAGAAGGTATCACTTAGCAAGAAACAAAAAAGGAAGACCTAGAACTAAGAGAACCTAGTCCACAACCCAACCTCAACTCTTACTACAAGTTCATTGAAGGGGGTAGGGTCATCCCATAGAATTTTTCCATCCCCTTATTCTTTGAGATTGAGAAGGAAAGGGCAAGGACACACAAGTGGATAAAAATTGTCAAAAAAAAAGGAGTGGAGGATGTAGGCCACATGGAGGAGAAATGGAAGGAGATGGGTAGAGAAATGAGCAGCATAAGGGACAAAGAAGCAATGATGAAAGCTCAATTAGAGGCATAGAATGCATGGCTAACGGGAGAGTAACAAGAAAGGGAAAGTCAATTGGAAGCTATGGCTAGTTTATCCTTAGAGGAAATCTAGTGCAGGATGCCAACAAAGTCTTATGCCCTGTATCTCAAGGAATAATGGCTACAATTCCAAATTAAGACTTTAGCACAGAGAGGCACTATGCCCTTCCAAGACTATAGTCAATTAATTGATCTCTATGATCAAGTCACCTTGGAAGATAGAGTAAAAATGTATGATTTATACCTACACAACTTGGCCTTGACAAATTTGAATGTGTGGGACCCAAATTCAAAACTACGGGACTCGCAATTGATGGCCTTAGCATCATGGATGAATCATGAGGAGGCAAGATCTGTAGAGATGAAAAAGGTAATGGAAAGAGAAGAGACAAAACCCATCATGATAAGAGCTAAGCAATCTAATCCAATGGTTGTCATCAACACCCACAAACTGATTGCAAATGATCCTAAGCTTTCACCTAGGTACCTTGCTACACAAGAGCAAGCAATCACACACTTTGAAGACATGTTCAGATTGCTAGGAGATGACAACATGCAAGCTTGCCAAAGGAGATGGAACACCTTGCCTTATAGCCTAAAAATCATAGAATACCATTCTCCCCAGAGGATGAGAGAGGCACTAAATAGAACACTCATGTACAAGAAAGCTCTACAAAGACTCAAAGTCAATTGGATTGGCTTGAGAGATAGTCCACCACTACTCTTAGGAATTCTGGAAGGAATGAAAGAAGAAGAAGAAAGAAAGTAGTGGGAAGACATAGAGAGGAAGGCAGGATCTTATTCATAAGAGGAAGAAACTACATTAGAAGCATGGGATGTCAGGGAGGCCACCAGAGAAATGAAGGACATGGATATAGATTAAGTTGCTCAGAGGATGACCAACACTTTTAGTAGGGGGTGATGATGAGCCTCATCATTAGGTAACTATATGGACCTTAATACACCTCCAAGCTTATTAAAATCAACTCTTCTCATAATTCCTTACATATTTTAATTATATTTTTCTTAATGAGATGAGTAAAAGTAAGATGTTAAGTCTAGTGGTCTAATGTGCATGGATTGTAGGTTTTTGAGAACAAATGATGGCAATTTTGGCTAATTAAGGGTAGAAACTCGAATGAGACAAGGATGAGAGATTATAGGAGAGATCCTCCTCATTAAATCCTCACTCATTCAAATAATTCCTCAATCAAATCACATGAGCTCAGAGTTGCAGGCAACCGAGTCATGGAGATCATGGGCAACCGAGCCAGTGATAGTTAAGAGCCAGTTCATCTTGAGTTTGGGAGCCAAGCCTCCCTAGATTTAAGGAATTCATTGGAGACTTCAGTTGTATAAATAAGGAGGCCTAGAGCCTCATTAGGATTCAGATTTTTGATGTAAGAGCACTAAGCATTTTCGAGTTCAAGTTTTGTGGAAAAACATTGTTATGTAATTTTTATGATATGATAATGAGAATGCGCATTTCCTTGATCCAACAATGAGTTAACTTAGAGGGCTGAAGCTCTTGGGTTAGGACCCAACCCTAGCAGCAAAGGCTCCTCTTCTTGTACTTGTATGCTTAGGTTATTTGATAGATTAACTTTTGAATTGGTTTTAGCATTGTTTCATTGCAAGTAGTTGTGAATTTGATTAGTTTGCTTCCATTTGTGCATTGCTTTAGCAGTATCTTAGAGAGATAAAGGAGTACCAAAAAGGATGATAGTATGTGGATTTTTCCTCACTCCTCCATTCAGGGACCATGGTTTGAGGAAAGAACTCCTATGCAGCCCCAAAAAGACAGAATTCTGATTTCTTATGGATTTTAGGGTTTTCTGCTACCTAGGCAAGCACCTTTTCAATTTTCAAGAATAGGTTTCAATTGTCATTTCTGATGTCTTAAACTTTGTATTATAACTCGTGGTGTTTCACAATATTCTGCAAGTATTTTCATGCATGAACTAGGAAACTAGGCAACTAGATAATGAAATTATGTTTTCTTAAGTTGATTGAAAATCTTTCTTGTTTGACATGATTCATGGATAAATGCTAGTGATGTATGTATTGCAGAAATTTCAATAGTGTAGGAAGATCTCATACTAGCAACCCTATCCTAACTCCATGCATCCATGATCACCAAAAACCACTAAGTACCTCAACCAATTCATCATTCCATAAGAACAACTTTCCAGGTTTGTTGAGAAAATCTAGGCATCTTACAAACTCTGTTTTGAGTTCTGAAGAAGTCCTAGCCACTCCCTTGCCTTATTTCTTCCATCATTCACCTTCCCTAAGCCTTATACCACCTTCCAAATCACTCCTATTTCTCTCGGCTAGATCCTGTAGGAATACAGGGGATCTTGTAAGAGGATTAGGGCATCCTGTAGGAAGCATTAGGACATCCTGTAGGACAACCTATAATGGCTTGTTTTTAGGTCGATTTGTGGAAAAATCACCCAGGAATATAGGATAAGATGCCTAATTGCCTTCCAAGCCATCTAACCTTTCACCACCATCCCTAACCCACCTGCCACATCACCAAGAAGATTTAACATTCACATTTTCATAGAAAAAAAGGACAAAAATAAAAAAAAGAGTTATTATGTTCATTCATATGCACAAAAGTTGAATGTTTGGTTATTTCAATTTCATGCCTAGGATAGTTAGGATTACACACATGTTAGCTTAGAATCCTTTTGAAGCAAGATCTCTTAGAAATTAGTTAGATGAGTGGTGTGTTCGAAGCATTTGATTTCAGTCTTTACTTACTGCAGTAGACACTATTTCAATTCTCCTAATTAGTGTAAAATTCCCCTTCCTTCATTGGTTATCAAGCTTCTTCTGAATCAATAGAAGACTGGTTTGAGAAAGCATAGTGATCTATCACCAGATCAGTAGTGACAAAGAGTGGATCCATCACATCTGCTTGTGTTTACAACACTATCACCTCCAAGTTTGTACGAACCCTAGGTTGTTAAAGTAAAGCTGGTAGCCCCAGGAGCTGTAGCATTATTGCTACAATACTGGTGCTCCTGTAGGTGCCCCTTCATGCGTAGGCCTACCCCAAAGTCGACCTGCCTATGGGTAGGCGAGCTCCCCTTCGCTGGCCAGGAGCGCCCTTGCTTGGGCGCTCTGCCTACCATGTGTTCTATGTTACCTCCATCCATCATTATTGTGTCGCACACTCCATGTTGCACTACCTATAAACACGTCCATCATGCTTATAGCTACCTTGTTCATTATGTCTACTTGCCATGTTCCCCTGGGTACCCCACCATGGATGTGAGCATGCCCGTGGGTGCAGATCGGTGAGTTGGGTTTTCGACTTATTGTGTTTGTGCACCCCTCCATGCGTTCTCTATTATATCATGTTGTTGTGCGAGCACTCTCCCTCATGTGCCCCTCATTATGGGTGGGAAATCTCCTCATGCACCCTTCGCTATACTATGTAGTGTGAGTAGGCATGCCCTCGTTTTGTGTCTGCTAGTTCGTTCTTAGTGCCCCACCTTCATGCGAGTGTTCCCAAGGCATGTACACATAAACGCGTGCACATTTTCCACTGCTGTCATGTTGACCTAGGTGCCCCTTATTCATGTGGTGCACTCGTGGCAATTGGGTGTTCTCGTGTCATGCACTCCACATCTTTGCCAAGTCACTTCATCATCACTTAGGTGCATTCCTTGCCTTGCACGGTGGAACCTCATCATGAAATCTCCCTTCAAATCAGTTCCAACTTGATTTTTCACCACTCCAAGTGTTCATGGGCAGTCATGGGCACCAATTGTCTTTGGTGCCAACTCGGGGTCCTTGAATCCTCCCCCACTTTAAAAATATTTTTGCCTTGGACAAAACGATCTCAAAAAAATCCTTTTCCAAGTCTTCCATGCTCATCACAATAATCAGATAGCTTAGCCTATGACCTACTCCATGCCCATAACCTATTGCAACCTTACAAGAACATCATGTGTTGGATCCCCTTATGTTGGTGACTAGTCCTGTAGTTAATCTGACCACAATGCCTCCTCCATAACAACGCATGCATCCTGAAATCATCGTAATTTTCATTGCATCTTGCGGCCATACGATCCTCCATCTGCTTTTTACTTTGGTCTTCTCATCACTTCAAAGGGGTCTCATTACCCTAAGCAGATGAAAATGAACCTATCTTCACTCTAAGTCTAGAAATAAGGTGGGGAAGGGAAGGCTAATGCCTTTCCATTCCAATCTTCATCATGATCCAACATCTCAATCCAAGTATCCACATCTTCCTCTTCTAATTCTGCATGTATGCCTCATGGTCCTCCTTTCATCGGTTCTCCAATTTGACAACCATGCACTCCATCACGCAAGCTTCCATTTCCTTTAACCTATCTGTCAAGTGCAACACACTATTTGAAAATGTTCTTATAACTTCTTCTTGTTCCATGAGTTTTGCCTCCATTTGGTTCACCCTCTCATAGACTTCCTTATTTCATTGATCCTTCTCCACACTCATCATTGCTATCTTATACTCACTCTTTGTAGCTCCCAAGGTTGGAATACTCAATGATTATTCCTCTCTTCCATCATATATGAACAACTTCTTCAAATGTGGGATGATCAAAGCTTCATATTTTTTAATGAATTCCATTCCAAACATTGCTTTATAATCATCCATACGAACAATTGTAAAGTCAACATTACCTCTCCATTCACCAATTCTTACCTCCACTTCTTCTGCGATCCCAATGACTTGATCTAGTGGTGAGTTCACTACCTTGAGATGTGCTTGAGTTGGAACGAAATTCACTCCAACCTTCCTTGACGCCTCTTCTCTCATGAAGTTGTGGGTCACTCTATTGTCCACCATCGTGAGTAACACACCCTGGCCAACTTTCATCTCAATGTACTCCAACTTGTGCCTCTCAGGATCTTGATTTGGGACAACCTTTGTTGTTGCTGTAGCACCCAAAATATGCATCACACCAACTGTTGTTTCCTCTTTCTTCTTTCTATCTGACTGCGTAATGGATGCAAAACTTGGTCTCAAAGGATAGTTCTTTGCCACATGGTCACCCTTGCACAACCAAAACTTCAATGGTTTCTTCCCTTTCATTTTTCCACTTGTATTCACTTCATCTTCCTTTGAAGTATTCTCCTTTGGATTATCTGACTTCTTCTTCTTGTCTTCCACTCTTTCTTCATGATGGTTCACCAACCTATTAACAATAGCTAATTGCTCCTCAAGTGTCTTTATCTTTTGTCGCTTTACCTCATTGCGAGCCTAAGGTTTCAATCCAATAATAAAGTTGAAAACTTTTTATTTATCCACCGTGTCAGTTAACTCCAAGACCACACTAGAAAATTTTCTTTGATAAGCTTGTAGACTCCTGGTTTGCTTGATATGCTTGATATTCATACGAGAATCCCACATTTCATCTTCTAGGCTTAAGTCAACCAACAATGGTTCCTTCATCTCTTCCCAAGTCACAATTTCCTCAATTTTTCCATGGGAAATTTGATCCATCCTTCTTCTCTACTACATCTTGGCATCTTTCGTTAGGAATTGTGCAACTACGTTGACCTCGGAAAAAATAAACTCCATGCAACATAACTGCGATATCACAAATTACATAATAAACACAGTTTTCCAATGGGAGGGGGAACTCCCCAAAGTAGTTCACCCCAACTTTTATTAATTGTTTCAAATAATTTAAAACAATATTTACAATTACAATGGCGTGGAAGCTTCCTGGCCCAAACCAACAAAATTGTCCACCCAAATCTCACAAGTCGTGCAATCCTGCCCTGCACTTTCAACTTGTCAAGGAACCCTAATTTATTCGCCCCAAAATAGAACCATCAACCATACCCAGTAATTTAGGCTCATTGGGTGAGCCCCACATTTCCTGTGCCCTCCTTTTCCATTTTCTTTTGTGATGTGTGACCTTCCTAAGTTTCTACGATATCGCAGATTCGTCCCTTTTGTGCGACAAATTTTGCAATGTCTTCTTACTTGGTCGAACTTGCCTTATTCCTTGGTGAAACTCCTTTCTTCTTTACTTATATGTGACCAACCTCTTTTTTTTCATGGGCTGATGCCCCTTCACTTAACCGAGCTGACCTTTCACTTGTGTTGGTGCCCCTACACCGACTTGACTATGGGAGGGCGAGAATCCTTTCACTAGGTAGAAGTGCCCCTACCTAGATGCTCTACCTACCATGCATTCTACTCTACCTCCAGCCATCGATGCCATGTCACACACTCCACATCCCACTGCCTATCAAATTTCACATCACGTCTCTGGCTACCTTGTCTGCTACGTCTACCCATCATTTTCCCTCGGGCGCAGGTCAACTATTTGGGTTGTCGGCTTATTGTGTGCGTGTGCCCCTCTATCAGCTCCATTATATCATGTTGTTGGGCATGCACTCTCCCTCACGTGCCCCCCGCTATGGGCGAGACTCTCCTCATGTACCCTCCGCTATACTACATCATGTGGGTGGGTGCGCCCTTGTGTCATGCCTGATACTCCTTTCTCGGTGCCTACCTTCATGTGGGCACCCCCAGGGCACGCACCCTTCAACTCTTGCACAGTACCTGCTACCGCTGTGTCAACTTGGGTGCCCCTACTTCGTGTGGGTGTGCTCATGGCACTTATGCGCTCTTTTCCAGGTCGATTCATTGTCGCATGGGTGGGTGGCTTGCCTTGTATTGTTGTGCCTCATCGTGCGATCTTGGTTCTAACTAGTTTTTTCACCATTCTAAGTGTTCGTGGGTGATCATGGGCACCCGTTGGCCATGGTGCCAACTTGCTTTCCTGATGATGCCATAATCAATTAATTAGTGGTAAAGGTAGGGACTATGCTGCGTTGCATCTTCTACCCTTATTAATCATTTCATGTACATTAATACCAATATTTAGCCCATAGATGTCTGTATATTTATTAATCATTTCATGTACATATTTTTCTGATAAGTTTCCCTATATTGGAATCTGCATTCCCCAATTTTAATAATTTCAACTTAAAGTTTGTTAATATTCAAATTTGCCTTGTGTTTATGTCACGATGGTAGGAGATTTATGTTTATGTCAAAACTTTAATTTTGTGAACTACTTTGCTTGAGATTTATGTTTATGTCAAAACTCTAATTTTGTGAGTTTCTAATTTATGTTTATGTGTTTCCTCGATTGATATTTATGCTTATGTTAATCCCTTAATGGTAGCTCAACAAAGATTTATGTTTATGTTAAACTTTAATTTTTCGAATTTCTTTGATTGGAATTTATGTTTATGTCAAACTCTAATTTTGTATTTATATCAAACTTCAACAATTTTTTCAAGTTTTTTCTTTAGAAATATTTTGGACTATTTAAAAAATCTAATCTAACCTAAGAAGAAAAGAAAATGCAATGAACAAGGGCTACATAGTAGCTAGCACCTGCGACTTAGCTTAAATATAGCTAAATGAAACAAAAAATAATAAAGGCAAAGATTTCATCACAAAAATAAAACAACAAATAAAATATCATATTGTTGAATGTCATCACCATAAGAAATATGATTAACTAATATTGTTTCTATTAAAATACATCTATCTATATGTGTGCGTGTGTTTTATTTCTATTAACATATATAATTGTCTGTAATTAAATTTATTAAAATATGTTTTATATAAAATAGTCACCTTAATTGAAAATATTGTGAAAATATAATGCATGAAAGTAAAAAATTATAGAAGAAAAAATAAAAAATAAAAAAGTTAAGTAAAAATGAAAGTAAACTTAAAAAAGAAAAATGTAAATGTAGAAATGGTTACTAACCACCCATAATAAGCCTCAAGCAATCACTTTACAATAAATAATTTAATATATAAAAATAATAAAATTAATTCATAATGTTAACGTGAGATAAGCATCAAAAATATTTGTAGAAAACTAATACCTAATCAAAGTAAATTGAATGCGACACATTAATAAAAATATAATCAGATGAATCATAATTGATACATATAGATAATTTATATTAACAATTTTAGTTATAATAACAATTTTAGACAATTAATTTTAAAAATCTAATCTAATCTAATAAATAGTTAATACACATTATATTATGTAATGTAGAATTTAGAAAAAAAAATCTAATTTAATGAATAATTAATACACATTATATTATGTAATGTACCATTTAGAAAAAAATAATATAT
>APFE031349988.1:255917-273103 GCA_000404065.3 Pinus taeda
CAGATGAATCATAATTGATACATATAGATAATTTATATTAACAATTTTAGTTATAATAACAATTTTAGACAATTTTAAAAAATCAGATCTCTAATAATTTATCATAAATATTTTACCAATAGATTTTTCGACCATATTTTTGATAATTTTAAAAATCTAATCTAATCTAATAAATAGTTAATACACATTATATTATGTAATGTAGAATTTAGAAAAAAAAATCTAATTTAATGAATAATTAATACACATTATATTATGTAATGTACCATTTAGAAAAAAATAATATATAATCTTATTAGAAATAATCCCAACTATCCCATTTACGGTCAATAATCCCAAGTATCATATTTGTTGCTATTTATTGTCAACAACTGTGCCATTTCTGGAATACAAACAAATCTAGTTACATACTTTTATTTTAGACTTAAGAAATATGAAAGTAAATGAATTTTGACCAGTGTACATATTTTCATCTCTGCAAGACATCCATAACAAGCACCCAATATCTATCAATCAAAACCACTGAAAATATCTAACCACATATTTCCATCTCTGGACAACATCATAATAAGCAACCAACACACAAAAAATCAAAATCACTAAAAATATCCGCGCACAAGTTGAATGGTCTTTAAATGTCAATCAAAATCATTGAAAAAATCTACTTACAAGTTGAATGGTCATTAAATGTATGTTTGACTACAAAATGTGTATTGTGTATATACATTGTGTATATTTTGGTATTGTGTATATACATTGTGTATATTTTGGTATGCATATGTGCTGAGTTGGTATTGTGCACAATTGCTTTGAAACTGTGTTGCCATATGTATTATTTAATAGTTTATTTAGTGTATTTTCAATGTGCTATAAAAAGGTAAATGTAGGTGTATAACGTAAGTCATGTTTTTCCCAAGTGTGTCGGGAGGCTTTCACGATGCGCGTAAATTATAGTTTTATAGAGTGCAAATAAGAGTCACATAGATCTCTATAAAATCTTTGTTTTTACCATGGGTCAAAAGGATCTACAACCTCCGTATTCTTTTGTAAATGTGTTTGCACTTCTGAAAATAAAAATCCAAATATATATTGTTGTTGCACGATCTATTGTGAAATTTAGTTTTTATTTGTTTAGTGCAATACTCTACTTTGGTCTATTTTGTTTCTTTGCCTTTTCTTTCTCATGGTATAAAAGCCATGGATCATTAGAGTAGGTTTATCAAAGCGAAGTTTTATTAATGTTGGATAAGGGATTATCATGAACTATAAGAACTTTAAGCACAAGATTGACAAATCCACATATTTTTTAGTTTAACGAGAAAAATTTTGATTATTGGGCAATCACAACGAAGGCATTGTTTTGTTCTTAGGATATCTTGGATTTTGTAGAAAATGGGTGCCAAACACCTACTAATGCAAAAACATACAAGGCATTAACACAATCATAGAGAGATTTGTTGAGAGATAACAAGAAGAAGGAATGTAAAGTCCTCTTTTACATATTCCAAGTAGTGCATAAGAGTATTTTTCTAAGGATTGCAGTAACAACAAAGTCAACACAAACATGGGACATGCTTCAAACAACATATCAAGGCATGTCAAAAGTGAATACAACAAAGTTGCAAATGAGGAGAAGGGCTTTTGAAATAGTGTATATGAAGGAGTCTAACCCAATAAACCCATTTTTTACATAAATTATTGCACTGGTAAATCATATCATATCTCATGGTAAGACACTTGAATAAATGAGAGTGGCTAAAAAGATTCTAAGAAATTTACCTACAAGGTTTGAATCTATTGTTGTAGCCATAGAGGAGATAAAGGATCTCTCACATTTCTTAGTGGATGAGCTCTAGGCCTCACTCATTTCTCATGAACATAGGTTGAACAGGTCAACAAATCCTTCATTAAAACATGTTTTTAAGAAACACAAGTCTCAGTTGGTTAAGGTAGAGGTTGAGGAAGATCAAATTCCAGAGGTAGAGAAATAAGTCCATATAGAGGTGGAAGAAGCACCTCCTCAAGCTCAAGTGGAAGAGACAACACTCAAATTCCAGGTCAAAATCGAAGCCAAAATCAAACAAAAGGTCAAAGGTATGATAAATCTCAAGATCAATCTCATTATGATAAGAAGTATCAACATTATTAAAATGAATGTAGAAAGAAACAAATATGATCTCAATAAACTAAATGAAAATTTTACAAAGGAAAATCAGAACCAAGATAATATATTTTTAGATTACAATGTAGCACAAGAAAAGAAAAAGGATGTATGGTTTCTAGAATCAGGTTGCAACAATCACATGACTAAGAACATAGAAATGTTTTCAAATTTGGATGATAATGTAAAATCAGAAGTCATATTGGGAACTAAAAAGAAGTACCAGTCATGGGTAAAGGAAATGTCAATGTTCTAACTAAGAAGGGGCAGAAAAAGTATATTATGATATGTATTTTTTTCCAGGATTAAAACACAATATGATAAGTATTGGACAACTTATGCAAAAGGAGTATAAAGTCTTCTTAAAAAATGGAGAATGCAAAATCCTAGATAAATTACCAAGTAAATATCTCATTACAAAAGTTCAAATGACAAGAAATAGAATTCTTCCCCTTTAAAGGATAAAATCATATTTGAAGGTAGAGCTTGCTCGAGAAAAACTCTTAATGAACTCATAAGAAAATGAAAGAAAAATTGCAGAAATCATATAAACAACCTTTCAAGTAGAGACCAAAGATGAAAATTGGTTATGAAATTTAAGATTTGGGCATCTCAAATTTGGAGTTCTAAACTTACTACATAGGAAAAGAATGGTAAAGGGTTTACCAATTATAGAAAAACTAGACATCTTATGTGAAGGATGCATATTGGGAAAACAACACAGGGAATCATTTTCAATAGGAAAGTAAAAAAGGGAAAAGACAACTTTGGAAATCATCCATTCTATTTGTGTGGACAAATGCATACACCATCAATTGGCATAAGTTATTATTTCTTAGTGTTCATAGGTGACTACACAAGGCATACATGGGTCTATATTCTAAGATATAAAATTAAGTGTTTGAGATTTTTTTCAATTCAAGGCTCTTGTTGAAAAATAAAGTTTGAACTACATAAACGTTTTGAGAACAAATAGAGGTGGCGAATATATTTCAAATGATTTCCTATGTTTTTTATGGAAGCATGGAATTCATAAACAATTTGCAATAAGGTACACACCTCAAAAAAATGGTTTCGTTGAAAGGAAAAATAGAACAATTATGGAAATGGCAAGGAGTATGTTAAAATAAACACATCTGCCAAATGAATTGGGTTGAAGCTGCAACATGCAAAACTTATATTATAAATATAAGTCCAACCAAGAGTGCAAAGAACATGGTTTTGAAATAAGCATGGAGTGGAAGAAAGCAAAGAATTTCTTGCATGAGAGGGATATGTCATATATTAATTAAGAAAGAAGCTGGACAACAAGGGCGACAAATATAGTGATGAATCCAGGGAATATAGGCTATACAATCCATTAACCAAAAAGGTCATAATCAATATATATGTACAATTCATAGAAGAGGAAGCATGGGATGGAATTTTGGAGAAGAAAATTAATGGAGAATCAAGTCTACCACAAGAAGACAAAGAGGAATTAGCAGCAATAAGTACTCCTTCAATGGTGACTCCTCATACACCTATTCAAGTTCAACAAGGTAGTTCTTAAGTGACACCTTCAACAAGTGATAGGACAACCTCATGCATTCAAACAAACACTTCTCCAAGTGGACAAAAAAGATCACTAGCAATATTTTTTGATGCAGGGAAAACAACTCCACATTCTCCAAGTTCAACTTCAAGTGACATATAAAATCCAACTTTGACAAGCTTTATAAGACAAAAAATCAGAAATTTGAGAGATATTTATGAGCAAAATGAAGGTGAAAGTAGTGTAGGTACAAATTCTCTTTTTGCTTTATTTTCTCATGTAGATGATCTAATTAATTTTGCAGATGCAATTAAGGAGGAAAAATGGGTGTACCAATAGATGAGGAAATATATGTTATAGAAAAGAATGATACATGGGAATTAGTGAATATTTGACAAGGAAAAGAATTCATAGATGTAAATTGGGTCTATAAGACCAAAATAAATGCACAAGGAAGGATATAAAGGCATAAAACAGGGCTAGTTCTTAAGCGATATAAGAAACAATCTAGACGAGATTATGTTGAAACTTTTGTGCTAGTTGCAAGAATGGAAATTGTGAGGATAATTTTTGAAATAACATTCTAATATAAATGGAGGGTATATCAAATGGATGTGAGGTCAGCCTTCTTTAGTGGACTATTGAAAGAGGAATTTTATGTGAAACAATCACCTAATTATGAGGTTCAAGGCCAAGAAGACAAATTGTATAGACTAAAGAAACCTGTTTATGTGTTGAAGCAAGAACCTCACACATGGTATAACATAATAGACCCATATTCGTTGAATAATTTCTTTAGCAAAAGTGATGGTGAACCTACCCTCTACATCAAAGAAAGTGATGGTAAGATTTTAATTGTGGTTTTATATGTAGATGATCTCATTTTCATTGGGAGTGATGATCTTATCATTGTTGATTTCAAAGATGTCATGAAAAATGAGTTTGAAATGACAAATTTGGGATTGTTAAAGCATTTTCTAAGCATAGAAGTCAAGCAAATGGAATATGGTATTTTTATTTCCCAAACAAAGTATGCAACAAACATATTAAAGAGGTTGAAAATGCAAAATAGAAAACCTGCACAAACACCAATAGCCATGGGTTTGAAATTGAGTAAGGAAGATTATAGCAACAATGTTAATCCAACATTACACAAAAGTATTGTTGGCAGTTTGATTTATTTGACTATAACTGAACTTGATTTAATGTATGCAATGAGTTTGGTCTCTAGAACCATAGAAACCAAAGGAGACACATTGGCTAACCGGTAAAATAATTCTAAGGTGTGTTAATGGAACCAAGGAATATGGGATTTTATATACCACAACAAATGATTTTAGGTTGGTTGGATATACTGAAAGTGATTGGGCAGGAAGTGTAGATGATAGAAAGAACACATCAAGCTATGTTTATCATTTGGGTTCAAGAGTCATTTCATGGGATTCCAAGAAACAACCAATTGTTTCTCTTTTCACAACTAAAGTTGAATATGTCAGAGTAATAGGGGAAATGTGTCAAGCAATTTGGATTAGGATAATGTTGAAAGACTTGAGGCATGAACAAGAAGAAGCAACAAAGCTTTATTGTGACAATAACTCTGTGATCGTGCTTTCCAAAAACTCATTTTTTCACAAAAGAAGTAAACACATTAACATGAGGTATCATTTCATCATGAAGTTGATTAACAATAGAGAAATTGTTTTAGAACATTGCAGGTCTCAAGATCTATATGTAGACATCTTCACCAAACCATTAGGAAAGGACAATTTTATTTATCTAAGAGACATTCCAAAGATATGAACATTAGTAGTTTTTATTAAAGGAGAGTTTTGGAAATAATCCTAACTACCCCATTTATTGTCAATAATTACACCATTCTATTCCAAATCCAGTCATAGGTTTTTCCTTTCTAGTTGAAGCAATGTAAAAGTAGATGAAATTTTTACCAGTGTACATGTTCCCATCTTTGTAAGAAATTCGTAACAGGCAGCCACCATTTGTCAATCTAAATCACTGAAAATATATGTGCACAAGTTGAATGGTCATTAAATGTATGGTTGACTGCGCAATGTATTTTTGTATGCATATGTGTTGAGTTAGTATTGCACGAAATAATTTTGAAATTGTGCAGTCATATGTATTATTTAATATTTTATTTGGTGTCTTTGTAGTTTGATATAAACAGGTAAATGTATGTGTAAAACATAGGTTATGTTTTTCCTATGTGTTTCGAGAGTGCGCATAAAATATAATTTTATTGCGTGAAACAAAGTCGCAAATATCTCTCTAAAATCTTTGTTTTTACTGTGGGTAAAAATGAGCTGCAACCTTCGTTTTCTTTTGTAAATGTATTTGCACTTCTGAAAATCAAAATCCAAATATATATTGTTGTTACGCACTCTGATGTGAAATTTAATTTTTATTTGTTCTGGGCAATACTTTGTTTTGGTCTATTTGGTTCCTCTATCCTTTCTTTCAATTCTTATATAATATACTCATTATCACAAAAAAATCTAATAACCGATTTAGGAAATATCATATACATATCCCATCTTTTACATTCCTCCATTCTTAAATAGAGAATTATGGGTGTAGTAAGATAGCCATAAGACTTGGCATTCACATGGTTATTTAGGTTGCATTCACATTTTTATTATGTTGCAAATTTTGGTAATATTTCCTAATTTGGATTAGGAGAAGGATTAAAAAATTAACTTTTATTCTGACCGATATATATAATTAACATAAGTTCAAAATTAACTCTTAATATAACTATCAAATATATTCATTAAAAAATTAACCCCTATTTTGATCGATATATGCAATTAACATAAGTTCAAAATTAATCTCTAATATAACCATCAAATATTTGCATTAAAAAATTAACCCATATTCTAATTGTCAAATATCTGCAATTAAGAAAAGTTCATAAGCATAACAAGACACCCACAAAACTTGATAGAGATGCCTTTATAGTCGGGCTCTTCACCTTTTGGTCAAGAATTGCCCATCCTCATCCTATTCCCACGGAGCATAACATGTAGTCACCATCTTTTGTGTTGATTTGACAACTTTTAGACCTATGAATTTCCACCCAATAACAATTTCTAAATGGAAAAGCTTGAAAAGAAATCTAGGCGGAACAAAGCTAAAGACTCATTCAATGCCCTACTCTTACTCATTGTTCTCCAAATTTTTAACATGCGAATTGAGACCATATGAATTTGTTTGTGCATCCAGTCCACCATTTTTTCACAACTAGTTAAGAAAGTCTACAAATACAACAAACAACATTATAGCCCCTTCATAAATCTCAAGTGTTTTATGGTATATATCAATATTTTAAGCTTGTATAGCTAAACTCTAGAGCTACGTCTTGCAAGAATGTTTATGATGATGAGGGAGGACATGCTGACATGGGATGGTTGCTATAGGGAATGTTAAATTCAAGGAAAAAAAGTCTGCTCTTTCATCACATAGGGACGTAGTCGGGTTCCTACATCCTTATGGTTCCAAAAATCATGGAAGTGGGATATCCCACAAAAACTAAAGTGCTTTGTTTGGATGGTTGTTCATAACAAGGTTCTTTCTTGAGACAACTAGTTAAAAAGAGGCCATCAAGGCCTAGGAAGATGTGGTTTATGTTGTAACAATAATGAAGATGTGACACGTCTCTTTCTATTATGTCCATTTGTGATCTCAATTTGGATTGGGTAATCCAAATTTGTAAATTAAAATCCAATTGAGACTAGAGATCCATAGGGGATTGTCTAAATCTATGTTTCATGGAGTATAAATAATTCAAAGCTCTACCGTTTTATATCTTGTGGGGTATATGAAGAACAAGCAATGCTTGGATATTTGATAATGTTGTACGAGATGTGAGGGGCACATGTCTAAATATCTCGAAATATTTTGGGAATATTGGTCCAACCAAGGAGAAGCTATCTAGTCATCATTATGAGATGAAGGATATATGGGCCCATTACCTTGTAGGATTTTTTGAAGGGGCTTCATCATTTAAGGCATGTGGTAATGAGGAAGTTATAGATGTAAATCTTGGAGTGTTCTTCCTTTTTTTTTGGTTTAGTGGAGTGGGATCAAATAACAGAGAAAATCTATTAGCACTATGGGGAGTCATATTTTGTGATAAATGGCTAGCTATCGATGATGATATTGACGTATTTGGAGACTTAAAATAATCATTGACTAAGTTAATATGAGATCATCATTGCAGTCTTCAATGTTGTCAAAGTGGATGATGAGGATTAGAATCTTGATCAATGCTTTCAAGAAGTTATCCTTCTCACATATCTATAGAGAACAAAACAAGGAGGTAGACGACTTATCAAAAGAGGGATGCAACATTGAACTGGGAATGATCCGATTTTTAGTTTTTGAAAATGGAATGCTCCAATGTTTAGGATCCATTAAGATGTGAAGGAAAAATTTGCTTAGATACTCTGTTGATGTTTTTTTATTCTATATAAGTTTCTGTGATTTTGCAAAATCATACTATTGAGACAAGATGCTCATAGTAACATTGGAAAATTTATGTTTTTAGTAAGAATGTTTTATAGAAAAAGACAAACAAGGGATCGAGAATAGAGATAGCTGTTAGAAAATTGAAAATGATATATTGAATGTGTAACTGATATGGTTTTGGATGAAAACAGAGAAAAACCAAATCACAATAACTTCTTTTATTCTAATGAGAGCAGGTGTGTTTTTGAAAAAGGAAAAATCCAAACTCTAGAGGTTGGGTGAGATGAAATTTTCTTACTGTTATATATTGATATTTTAAATTTGTATCGCCAAATTCTAGGCGGGGGGAGATGAGATTTTCTTAATGCACTACTCTTTTGAAACTTTAAAGTTGGGGTAGGATGAGGTATTATTTTCTCTATATAATCCTATTGTGTTAATAACGATTATTATTTTCAAATATCTATGTTGGTTTGTCCACTCGTCTAATTCCAATATGGTGAATAATAGATATTATTTTAGGGCTTGGATTAATTCAAACGCCATTAGGATTAGGATTGACATTTTTTGGTATTGCGCACTATTTGGGAAATGGAGTCACATGATTACTATGAAAAAGTCATATCGACACTACTCAATATTGGTGGCTCAATACTTTGACAAAGGATGCTACCTATAATGTCATTATGAAAAACTATACAATTTTTCATCAACTTGTAATAATACCTTAACTATGCTATATATACTAAATTCGAAACATAAATCCCCCTGATATTTATATCTATGCAGGTGGGAGGTTTTCCAGATAAACAAATTGGGTATAAATTATTCGTACAATTTTTTAATTCTGAAATTATTATTCAAGTCTATGAATTTAGGCAGTCTTATCTCACATATTTTTTACACGATGGGGTCTTAAATCATATGATTTTTACAATTCCCTAGCTCGGTACTGCAAATCATACAAAGATATATTATAAGACTTCATTCTATTTATTTAAGTCAAAATGAGATATGTTATAATTATTATATTAATATTAAAATAATAATATTAATGTTCTCTAAAATTAAAGTTAATATTATATAATATTTGTGTGTATCTGTTTATAAAATAGGTTTAAGGCTTATTAATAATATTAATTATATATTAACATATTAATAATATATAATTTTTGATACACCAAATAACAATATTAATATATATTTATATATTCTCATATTAATTTATATATTCTCATATTAATTTATACATAAACATATGTCAGCTATGGTTGAGTTGGTCAATCATGATTAACCATAGGGATTATATTTAATATGTTTATAGTTAACCATTGATATTATGCCCTAAATACCTGTTGTCAACCTTGGTCAACCATAATCAACCATAATTTAGGTTTAAAATATTTAATAATATATAACTTATAATTTTTTTAAGTAATGCAACCATATTCAATCATAGTCAAACTAGGTCAACTATGGTTAATCATGGCCATCATGGTTAATATTGCCAACCATATTGATTTAGAGTTAAATTTTGACAACTATGGTCAACAATATTCACCGATACTCAACCATGTCAATCATGATTGACTTGGTCAACTATGGTCAAAACGAACATCATGTTTATCCATGATCAATGATAGGAATTATGTTCAACATGCTTATACTTAACCATAGACATCATGCTCAACATATGTATAGTCAACCTTAGTTGATCATATTCAACTATAGTCAACCATCCACTTGATCCATATCTAATAGTATCTTCATCACTATCAAAGTCATTAATAGTAAGAGAAAAGGTAACATCGGTAAAGGTCAAGGTAAGAGAGGCGATCCCAGACATAGGTGGTTTAACTTGTTTACTTGGTTAAAGCACAAATTGATAAAGTTGACCCAAAATCAGTTTATCCTACAAAATAAAAGCTTGGGAAAGATACATAGGTAGATTCAAAAGTATCAAAGCTAGAAGCAAAGGGAAATCCAGTTTATCCATCAGTAGTTTGGAAGCTAGCATCTTTCCTAGGTCATATAAGGAATTAGTCAACAATGGTTAACATAATAGAGGTTTTAAAAAGTTTAATAATAGAATAATAATTTTATAAATTCTAATAGTGTAACCATATTCAACCTTGGTGAAACTAATTAAATTATGGTTATCCATACTGAACATGGTCAACCATATTCATTTATAGTTAAACAATTGCAACCATCATCAACAATGCTCACCCACAGTCAACCATAGTTGACCATATACAACCATGTTCAAGGATTGACATTAAAATGTGACAAAGAAATAACAATGTCACAATGTGTAAAAAAAAAATCAAAGTCACAATCTAATGAACAAAAATCAATGTCACAATGTGATAAACAAAAACTAATGGTGTACTGCGATGGCATTAGTTCTTCATTGTAGCTCAACTAAGTTTCTCTTTCTTTTTCAAATACAAGCATTGAGGAAGGAGATAGAAACTATGGTTTGTGAGTCAATGTATTGCGTTCATGTTGTTGTTGGAAAGTCTATCCCTACCCACTCTAAGGTAAGAGAAGGAAGGATTTCCTTGATCATACCATCAGATCGAGGAAGGAAATACCCATTCATACCACAGGCCGTGTTGCTATATTGAAGGCCATACTTGCTGCACTCTCCACTAGCAAGAAGTAGATTCTCTACGGAAGGTAAGGACTAAAGAATAGCCCACCCATGAGTAGCGATAATACTTAGACTTAACATTGTGATGAAAAAATCAGTGTTGCAATATAGTAAAGGAAAAATCATCATAAAATGATAAAAAAATTACAATGTCAACATAAGCATTGAAGTCAACCATAATTAACATGGGTGCCATAGGAAACACAAGCATCAAAGTTAACCATAGTTAACATGGGTGCCATGCTGAACCATAGTCACCATGTGAATTAACTCTAAAATTGTTCCCCATGTGATAACCAACAAACAATGTCACAATGTGATGAACAATAAACAATGTCAAAATTTGACAAAATAATGACATTGGAATGTGATGAATAAGAAACAATGTCACAATTTGACACACAAGAAATGACATCACAACATGATGAACAATTTTTTTTCTCATAATATGACATTATTGACCTACATTTACTAGGTTAAACTAGGTTTACTAGGTTAACCTAGGTTTACCACATTCACTAGGTTGACCTACATTTATTAGGGTTATTAGGTTGACCTAAGTTTAGTAGGTCTATTAGCTTTACTAGGATGACTAGGTTGACCTAGGTTTACTAGGTTGATTAGGTTGAATAAGCTTATTAGGTTAATTTGGGTTTATTACATTTATTACATTTATTTATGTTTTTTAGGTTGACCTAAGTTTACTAGGATGACCTAGGTTTACTAGGTTGACCTAGGTTTATTAGGTTGACAAGGTTGACGAAGTTTTAATAGGTTTACTAGGTTGATGAAAGTTTAATAATTTTACTAGGCTGACTTAGCTTTATTAGGTTTGCTATGTAAAACTAGGTTTATCTTGATTTACTAGGTTTATTAATTTGGCCTAAGTTTATTTGTTTGACTATATATACCTACATTTACTAGGCTTACCTAAGCTTAATAGGTTGACCTAGCTTTATTAGGTTTATTAGGTATACTAGGTTGACCTAGATTAACATGCATTTAATAGGTTGAATAGATTTACTAGGTTGGCCTATGTTTACTAGATTTATTAGGTTGACCTAGGTTTGTTAGGTTGAACTAAGTTTACTAGACTTACTTAGTTCACCTAGGTTTACTGGGTTGAAAAACACATTAACAAAATGGCTTACTAGGTTTACTAGGTTCACAACCACATTAACTTCATCTATAGTTAAACATTGAAAACCATGGTCAACAACGTTTACCTAGACGAAACCATTGTTGTCTACATTTAATCATGGCCAACCAAGTTGAGCTGTAGTCAAACATGCTCACCATGGAGAACTATGGTACAAAATGGTCAACAGATTCATCCATGTTCAAACTAGCTTAGTAATGGTCGATCATGGTCATTCATGGTCTAAAGTCACCATGCTCAACATGATCAACATTAATCAACGTGATCAGATATATAAATATATAATTACATGTTGATAAGCATGGTCCAATAAGCCCAATAATGGTCAAACCAACTCTTTTATGGTCAACAATGGTCAAATTATCTACATAATTTTAAATCATGGTTAATCCACTCAACAATGGTAAACAATATTAATCTATAGTTAAGCATTGACAATAATGATCAACCATATTCATCTACAGTTAAATAATGACAATCATGGTTAATCATTTTCATCTAAGTCAACCATGTTGACCAGAGTTAACCATGATCAAACATAGTCAAATAATTTGATATTGATAAAAAAAAGTTGAGTTGAAATGTAATTAATGAATATTAACATTGCAATGTAATGAAAAAAAATTGGCATTACAATGTGACAAACAAATATCAATGCCACAATCTAATGAATAAAAATATACATCACAACGTGTTAAACAAAAAATGTTTTCAATGCATGTGATGAACTAAATTCAACATTGCAATGTGACAAGAAAAAAATGATATTACAATTTGACGAACACAAATTGGAATCATATGTGATGAACAAAAACTAATGTCACATTGTGAGGAACAAAAATTAGCATCACAATGTGAAGGACAACATGCAAAACACATGAAAAATTCAATGTCATTACTATGTTGGAAATACTAAGAAGGGGGTGAATCAATATTTCAATAATTATTACAAATTTATATTTTCAATTTCATTTTCCATTCAATTATATATGCATCATAAATAAACACATAAATAAGTCATGAACATCATACACAAGAACATAGATGACAATAAGATTTTTAAGGTAGAAACCCATAAAGGGAGAAAACCGCCATTCTTCTTCTTCTCTTCTTAAATATTTGTTTACATATGTTCACTATCACTAACTAGTAGAAATTACCCACTCCCTTACACTGATTTGCTAGAACCCACAAGCAAGAAGCACCCACTCCCTTCATTGTTTCCCTCACACCCACCAATAGGAAGTTCTGACTCCCCTATGTTGTTTCGCTAGCACCCACTAGAAAGAAGTACTAAGTCCCTCGAAAATTTCATTGGAACCTAACAATAGGAATCACTGACTCCCTTCACCATTTCAATGACACCTACCAGCTGGAGGCACTGACCCCAAAATCCCTGTGGACCTCCCTTTCATTCATTTTCAAACTAGATCTACTCACTTTAGCAAAAGATTCAAAATTAATATAAAAGCCTTCAAAAAATTTCTTCACTAATCAACAACACATTCAATCCTATCTCATTAGTGACATAAAACCTAGATTCCCTAGTCTTCTATCCAACAATCAAGATTCAGAAGCAAGAACACTGATCTTTGCATCAAACATCCTTATCACTAGGTAATACTAACTCTATTTTATATGTAAGCTAATTTTGGACTTCAAGCAATGGTTCTAGATACATTGTCATGAATCACACACTGGAAACATAAACATATTTATGGAAAATCCTTGATTGCCATTAATTACTCTAGTAGGAAATGTAAACCCTAATGAACAACAATACTTCAACTCATCATAAATCCTATAACCAAGTCAATGAACAATCACTGCAACATATCTGGCATTAACAACACAACCTTCATCATCAACAATATACCAACATACTCTGTCATTAGCGGCTCAACATCTCAAAAAGCTTCATAAACACATCTTTGCAATACAACACCTGGAAAAAACCTCTGAATTCTAAGAAGCTCTCTCATATAAAAACACATCACTAGTATCCAACATACTTGTATTATAGGAAGTCTCAACAAACAAAACAAACCTTGATTCTAGTATTTGATGTCAACAACATATTATCATCATATTAAACATTAACCTTAGCCCTACAAATGAACTCAATAGGCCTCGTGTATATCAACTAATCTGAAAATGAAGATCTTAGATTACTTTTAAGGTATTATAGATTCATGTGCATGTATTTTCCTATACTAATTAGTGCAATGTATCGATAAGATTGCAAATAATATAGAAAATGAGCAGTTAAAGAAACATAATAGACATACACACATAACACAGCCAAATAATCAAGGAGTTCACCCAAAACTGTCGGGCTATGTCTCCTGGTCCAACCTTTAGTGGTGACCTCTCTATTATGTCTTCAAGAGCAAAGTTTTACTAAATGTGAGCTCAAATTGAGTCTCAACACAATAGATACAAAACAACAGGAGTTTACTTGAATCCCTCAAGTCTCTCTAAGTACACAAACTCTCACTCTCACTCTCTATCTTTATATTCACTCTATCTCAGCACTGCTTTTCTCTGTTTCTATCATTTAATGGCTTTTAAGCCAATCAACGCTTGTCTGTTCGTTTTCCCTTTCGGGTTTTCTGGCTGCCGGCCTCTATCCGTTCAAACCCCCTCTGAGCATTAACCAATCATGGTGTAACGTCTTCAGGGATGGTGGCCACCTCTTTTGTAATGGAAGGGACCATAGACACTTTAGAAATCCCCAAAACAATCTTTCTTTGTTTACACAGAGAAATACACAAAAACATGGGAAAATCCGCCAAACTGCCATTTATCGGACCTGAACTATCATTAATTCTGCCCTATAATCCTTTAGAATCCATCTTTGGGCACTATCACACATTTACCATTGATCTATGTGATTGTTGATCCAACGGTTGCTTTGATTTTGGATGGCTTATGCGCCCGGAGATTACCCGCCTGAAAAGGTGGTTTTCTCTCTCCAGCACCGAGCCACGTGGTGGCCAGTGTATGGGCTTGGGCGGAGCCGTCCAATACCGCTTACCGCCTAAGGCCCGCCCAAAATCCCACTCGTTACGGAACTCAAAATATATACTGCTGCATGTATAAACCCTTTCAGGTCTAGCTTCATCGCTCCATTCACATTTCCTTTGATTTTCGTTTATTTAATGAAACTGTGATTTTACATAGAAAAACTCCTTTTTACGTAACTCAAAATATTTTAAATTTCATCCATAACCTTGTCGGGTCTGGCCATCGCAAGTTGCATTTGTATCGGCCTCGCTCCTTTGTATCGCTCCGATGCGATGGTGCGATATCATAATCGCATCTTGCATAGTCCCCAGACCTTTGGTAAGCACTCCCTTGTATTTTGTTGATGTGATATTGTGAGTTAACCTGGGCCATTGATCTGCACACTTGATCGACATTCCTCATTGACTCTCATTGATCACTGTCGCAACTTTCATATGGTAGCCTCCGATAGCCTCTGCTTGCCATCTGCGATTGTGATATGCCGATCGGATCTAGATTGTTGATCGGCTAGATCCGATGGCTCCTGTGCATCATTGTTCAAGCCTCCTATAGCTCTATTTTTCATTGTTTCTTCATGTTTTTAGGCCCGATAGTGTAATCCACCATTTTTAAAAGTTCATCCTTTACAATAGTTTTTTGATTTTGAAGACTTAGAGGGTTTTTAAGATGCATTTGGATCACACCTTCCCACTGAAAAAGATTTTGGACCACCAAAAGTTGGTTTTTAAGCATCGATCAAGTGAGGATACAACTTCCTCACTTGTCCAATATCTATCCATCTTGCACTGCTTGGTTTTGAAACTTTGAGTCCAATTCTCAGGTATTCAACATCCCCTCTGCGCGTAGTTCTCACATTCTTGTCCAGAACTGTGTCTTCCTGCAACTCTTTGAGATATCAAGGAAACATATCATCAATAAAAGGCAACTGACTTTTCTCTTCTGGATATTTAATCAGTGAAGGTTCATATAGTCTCAAGTTCTCTGCATTAATGACTGAATAGATATGCATATAAGTTGGCAAATCAAGGTGAAAAGCATTTTCACCAATTTTCTCAAGTATCTTGAAAGGCCCATACCTTATTAGTTTCAACTTCTTACCTTCACCCTGCATTCTGTCTTTGCTGATGTACAGCCAGACTTGATCACCAACTTGGAAGCTATGCTCAATTCGATGCTTGTCATTCCTTGCCTTGTACTTGACCTGGCTTCTTTCCAGTTGTTCTTGCACTGCCTAGTGAATTTCTTGGATTTGTTCAATGAACTTGGTTTCTTTGTCCACATCATTATGTCCATCAACTGCTATGTCTTTACAAAATACAAAATCCAAGGGAGACTTTGGTGTAAAACCAAAACAAGTCTCAAAAGGAGATATTTGTGTAGAAGAGTGCTTGGCACGGTTGTAAGCATGTTGTACATAACACAAATGTTCATCCCAAAGCTTGGGATGCTTGCTGTAATATCCCCTGAGCAACTGGATCACTGTCCTATTGACCATTTCTGTTTGGCCATCTATTTGTGGATGAAATGTTGTGCTCTTCTTCAATCTGGTGTCCATAAATTCCCACAGGCTTGACCAAAACTTCCCAACAAATTGGGAATATCGATCAGATATAGTGGAAGTGGGTAACCCAAAATTAACCCATACATGCTGAAAGAACAACTTCGCTATTTGTTCAGCTGTAATTTTCTTGTTACAAGGTATTAAAATACACATTTTTCTGAACCTATCCACACTAACATATAAATAATCATGGCCTTTTCTAGATTTTGGCAATCCCCCAACAAAGTCCATGGAAACACTTTCCCAAGGATGGGAAGGAACTAGAATTGGAGTGTACAAGCCTAATTTTCTATTACTGGGCTTGCTTGTAGCACACATGGTACACCCTTTAATATATCTAGAAACTGTTTCATGCATTCTTGGCTAATAACAGAACCTTTGTAGCTATGCAATTATTTTACTTACACCAAAATGACCTGATATAAGAGAAGTATGTGCTTCTCGGATTATGTTAACTCTTTCAGTTTGTGGAATGCGTAACTTTCCCAAATTATATAAGAGTTGGTCCTTAACATGATAATCCAATTCTTCTACTTGTTTGCCATGACTTAAAGTTGCATATACATCTTTAAAATCTACATCTTGAGCATATTGTTCAATGTA